>JANHFN010001378.1:114988-142293 GCA_032468175.1 Toxicocalamus goodenoughensis | reverse complement strand
CACACTTGGCCAATAAAGAATTCTATTCTATTCTATTCTATTCTATTCTATTCTATTCTATTCTATTCTATTCTTATTCTATTCTATTCACACGTTCAATGTTCTCGAGCTGGCTTTGCACAATCAATACCAAATCATCGATAAATGCATGTAATTTATAATAATGCACTTTAATTTGTAGTCCTTTTGCTTTATTATCCTGTCTCTATTTAACAGTTCCAACACTAGAATAAATAATAATAAAGGATATCCCTGGCTTGTTCCTTTCTGGATTTCACATGGTTTTGTAAAATCTTCATTAGAATGGCTAGCCATTGAGTCCAACAGATGGAATACTACACATGAAATACACATTTATCTAGAAACCTGTAAAATTCCATGTTTTAAGCAAGCAACAATTAAGAATCTGACCTGAAGAATCTAGATAACATTGAAAATGACTAGTAGCTTTTTCTCCTGAGGAAGTCAGAATCTATGTAACAAGCCCTAAAGTATCAATTAACTGGCTTTGAACTATTCCTCATTAGTTGCAATAATCATTTAAGTGTATAACAAATTTTCTTTAGGGACTATATTACTAAACAACTAGAGACTGCTCAAGTGAGTGAAAAACATAGAATGAACACAAATACTGTCTTTGATTTGCCAAATATTTGAAAGATATAAGAAGGTAGCTTGTAGCTTTACATTAAACAAAGCACAATCCAGGCCTAATTAGTCAATTTCCATATTCTAGATATGTAGGAAAGGTAATCTCTTATGTTGAATTTTATATTTATCTCTTCTGATTCCTTTGATAAGCCTTAGGGAAGCCATGGGAAATAAAGACTATGCTGGATCTCTATCTCGCTCAGTGAAATGAAAGATAGCTTGATTATTGTCCCAGTTGTGATGGCTTTGCAGCCTTTTTTTTTAAATAAGTAGCAAATCAAATATAATTAATGTGTCTCATAAGGATAAGAAATAATCTAGCTGAGTTTCTACTTTTCAAACTTTTAAGTTCAGGATGAATAGGTATACTTCTTGCATTTATGCAATATAATACCCATAGTGGCTCTTTTTATTTTAATGTCACTATTGTGAAATGGGAAATCAAACAAAGGTAGTTTCTCTGGTTTTCCACACTGTTTCCTGAGAAAACATTAAAAAAATCAATAGAGTTGCAAGGAACAAATGAATGACTGTGTTTACTTTCTCTTGGCGACTTGGCTCATTAAATATCAACAACCAGGGAGAAGGGCTTCTGTCCTTTGTATGTTAAATTGATTTAGTTGTATTCCTTTATTCAACTGACTTTTTTGACTACCTTAAGTACATTAGTGGTAATACTGAATATCCATCTAGTTTGGATGTACATTTGCTGAGAAAATTGTAGTAGAATCCTATCAGGTTAAAAGTAAACTCTGTTGTTTCAGTGAGACTTACTTCCATGTAAGTGAGCAGTTATTTCCAACCACAGTTTTCTGTGTGAAATGTTGAAACATCTTCTGAACCACATATTAGTGCTTATTTTTTCTCTATACTAGGAAAAGAAAATAATCCTGATGTTTTCCACTTCAATTGAAACACAAAGAATAGAATAGAATCAGTCCTTGACTTATAAGTTCCTTTAGTGTCCGTTTAAAGTTGCAACAGCCCTGGAAAAAAGTGACTTATGACCATTTTTCACTCATCATTGTTGCAGCATCCCCATATTGTAGTTGTTAGCCCATTTGAAGCACATTGATACAAAAATTGTTACCCTATAATGCACAGTTTCATTCAATTTAAGTGTCAGGGTTCCAATGGATGCCCTAATTAATTCATGAGCCTCGAGCCACTTTTCAAAAGAAATCCAATTATTTATTAGGAGTAACAGGTTGGCAATTTTCCCAAGTGCAATCGGCTCTGCCCTACATAATTTACGCCCACCTATGATCCTGCTTCCCCCCTCCTCCCAGGATGTGTCATAAATCACATTCTCCAACAGAGCATTTTCACAAGCTGTAGAAAACACACATCTTTGGCTGGTTCTGGTAACCTGGGACACAATCTGGAGAAAGGTATGCCTGGAATGTGCTTCTGGTCATAACAACCAAACTGCTCCATCAGACCACCCCCCTCCTTCTTATGGCAACTTGGGAGCAAGCCAAGAATGCTTTACAAGTTGACATTAAAATTACAAGCAGACATGACACTAGAGTATTATAAAGCACTATGAAGCTAGGAATGCTATTGTTGTTGCTATATAGATGGGGTGGAACTAGAGAATCAGTGATGTATTGAGAGAAGAATGAGGGCATTCTATGAATATAGTTGCTTTCTACATTTATGATTTTTATCTGAAATTGACCTTGATTGTCAGAAACTAATTTTGTGTCTTAGTATCTTCCTTCATTCAACTGACTTTTTTATTAGGGGATGTTTTGCTTTGTTTTCCTTGTGTAAACCATTTTCCAGGGCCTGTTTCTGCCCTTTTGGAACTTTTGGGAGGCCCATTTTTCGCCCTTCTCAGGCTTCGGAGGCTCTTTGGAGGCCAGAAACAGGCCCATTTCCAGCCTTCCGGAGCCTCCAGGAGACCTATTTTTTGCCCTCCCCAAGCCTCTGTGCATGTCTTTCACTTACCTGGGATCAGGGATGGGATGCTACTGGTTTGGCCGGGTTCTATAGAACCTGTAGCTGCGAAGAGCAGCTGATACTGAACCGATTCAGTGTTTGGCCCACCCACCTGCCCGGGCTCTACGTTGTCCTTTATTCCCTGCTTTTCCCTCCTCAGCTGCTTTGCGCTGCACAGCTGAGGTTTAAAAAGCAGGAAACAAGAGGATTTTCAAACACTGTGCACCTGAGCGTAGTGCTTGTCAGTTGTCCAGGAGGCACAGCTGATGATTTCTTGCAAACGCTGCACACACGATTGTCCTCAGTTCAGAGAACCAGCAAATCACTCCACTGGCAGGCCCTGCCCCACCCCGCCCACTCACTCCTTACCTGGCATATGAGCCATCCAATTTGCCTGGTTTGGTAGGTTGCTATTTTTCCTTTCACCCCCCAATCATTAGCTGTTCTGTTCTGCCAGGAGATTTAGATTAGCTAGAAAGCAGGAAATCCTTGGATTTCCTGCTTTCTAGATAATCTAAAAGCAGAGCCAAACCTTCCTTAGGACTGAAGCTTTTCAGTGCAGACTCAGGTAGCCAACTGTAGACTCAGGTAGCCAACTGCAGACTCAGGTAGCCAACTGCAGCAACTAAATTAATCTGTGATTCTGTGAGCAATTCAATCTGCCTGCCTGCTTTGTGCTAAAAGCTGCTCTTTTTTTAATAAAAAATTCAATACATGGTGTGTTGTGAGTTAATTTTGTGAGTTTGCTTGCTAGCAAATTTTATGTGACACTCAGATAGCCGATTGCGGATAGATAGATCTCTAACTTAATCTGTGATTCTGTGAGCAATTCAATCTGTCTGCCTGTTTTGCCTGTTTTTGGGTAATAGTTGCTCTTTTTTATTAAAAAAATCAATATTTACATAAATATTTATAATATTTACATATAAGCCATGTCCACCCAACATGACCACCACACCCACAGAACTGGTTGTTAAGAAATTTGAATCCCACCCCTGCCTGGGATCCAAAATGGACTGTGTGGAGACTCCTGGGAGGGAAGGGGTGGAGTGGGTGGTGCCAACCACTCATAACTACTGGTTCAGTGAACCAGATGTAAAATTAAAATCCGGTTCACCCGAAACAGTGCGAAACAGTAGCAGCCCACCCCTGCATGGAGCCTTACCAGTCGTTGGAGGACTGTTGGCTGGAATTCTCTAGAGGCCTGTCTTACCTTTGATCCCTGGGTCAAAACACTCCCTTCCAAGGATAGTAAATAGGGCAATTGAGAAGAACGTATTCAGTTTCTTAACTTTGGAAAACATCAAGGGTTTTGATAAGAATGCTGTCAAATCTTCCTGATAGTACCATTGGTTGGGAGAGCATCCAAGCAAGCCCAGATAGAACAGATTAGGAAATTAGTGCCAGGTCAGTACAACTTTTATTGTAAAGCTATAATAATATATATACAGAAGTAGGAAGGCTATTGCTTAACACATTGTAAGCCGCCCTGAGTCTTTGGAGAAGGGCGGCATATAAATAAAATAATAAATAAATAAATAAATAAATAATTTGTATTAAATATATTTATGACCCAGAATAAAACATTTAAAAAAAATATCAGTGTAGTGAGTTAAGTGTGAGAGTTTGCTGTGTGTCGCTAAAATGCATTTATATATACATTTGACAATTTTTTAAAAAATAACATGGATAGTTCAACTATCTTTTAGTTTCTGGGTTAAATCAGTAGAATTGCATCTATAGTCACGATGGTGAGATCATCTTTTATGTTCAGCACAATACATAGGGTTTGGAGCTTTAACTGACAGTCAAAGTAGCATAATTTACACAAGATTTGTCATTGTGCACGTACAAGTATCTCTATAACAGCTGTTTATTAAACTTGCACAATCTTAGAACTAAGATATGGAGATTATTGCTCTATGTCTCACAATGTAGATTACTTCCCTAAGAGACTGTGGGAAGTGATGAATTTAGGCTGGTAAATTTAAATATTTGACTAAGTAACTCCTTCTTCAGAAAAAAGTTTGTAGAAAGGCTATGCATAGCTTCCAATTACTTAATTACTAATTCCTGGTAATTTGACAAGCATCTTTCAAACTGTGTTATGACAATGAAGTTTCCAGCTGAATCCTTATTACAGCCTTTTAAAATATTGGACAAGTCTTTCTCATCCAAGGCAGAATCGGTCTCCTGACGGATTTATTTCTAGGAAAGAAAAATCCATTCAAATCAGCTGCAGAAATGTCAATTTTGATATGCAGCACCAGATCTTCCAACATACCATTCTTCTCATTAGACACTGCTCAAGACTAACTCTAGTTCATTTGTTATTCATAATATAGAATTATATTATTTTGTAGCAAATTTTCCAAAAGCCAAAACGTCCCACCAGAAGAGGGATCAAACCTAATGGCTTTATGAAAGCTTGGTTACTCGAGGCATCATGTTGTATTCTCTGACATCAGAATTAAATCTGTAAAAGGCTTTTACAAATGGATATGTAGCACAATCAATGCATTTAAGGATAATTAAGAGAATAGACAATAATATTGTTTGATTTGGCAACTAATTCAAATCAATATCCAGAGTGGAAAGCTATGAACTTTCCCTCAACTCTGCAATCTTTTTATACATCCAAAATATATACATACAGATAGCCCTTACCAAGGGAAACAAATTGTGTTTATAATCTTCCTTCACTTTACGGACCTAAATATGAGGATGGGTCACAAAGTCACTTTTTTATTACTCTTCTAAAGGTAAATTGTTGCTACATGAGGCAGTACTTAAATGAGGACTACCTGTACTACCAGGATAAGTTCAATAGGTTTTGTTTTGGTGCTTCGTTTGTAACACAGCATAGAAACAAAAGCAGAGTGTCAGGTAGAAGCAAGAACAGCACTGCTGGTCATAACATTACACTTAGTAAATTAGAAAACTATCTGCACCTAGGTAAGGAATTTCTTACTAACAGCAAATATGGTGGTTTTTTTTAAAAAAGCAAAAAATCTAAAACTTTAGAAGTAATTCTGCAAAGTAACCTACAGCCATGTTCTGTCTAATTCACACACTGTACAAACAATACAGGAATACATACAGTGCACAAGAGAGGAAAAGGAAGAGAAACTAGCAAGTTTTTATTCCATAAATTAGACTTTGAAGACTCGGATTAGAGAAATGGTGACTGAGCTTTTACTTGGTAAAAATATGGGTTAGAATGAAAAAAAAAGGGGGGGGGATTAGAATGAACCCAATGATAAAATGGCCCTGTAGCTGCTTCCCTGATTTTTTGTTTTGTTTGTTTGCTTAGGGGGCTTGGGAGGCAGATTGGTGGATGTGAAATATAGGAAGAGTGTAAGAGATGAAAGAAAAGTTTGTTGCATAAATGGAAATTTGTGACAGAGGTATACATACTTCAGATCCATCTCTCCACCTTTTTTTTCTTATTGCTAGGTTATTGTTTTTTCCCACTTTAGCGAAAATTAGGTCTGATGCATAAAAAAGAACACTGAATATTTATGTTTGGGGCACATTCAATATGTCACTCAGAACTTTCCATGAAGCCAAATACCATTTTTTCAACAAAAATACCATTTTCCCCCAACATACTGAAAAGGGATGTGATGAGAAAACTCCTGAAAGCTAATGTTTAAATTAATAAAATGAAAATCTCAAATAATTGTCCATTAAATAAGAGCTGTAATGGAGGAAATTAGCAGCTGGAGAAAAGTATAGGAGAAATAGACTCATCCCCTTCCTCCAAGACTATGGATCTACCACGAGGCCAAAATAATGAAAAATGAGTTGCACGGAACTACATTAAGTCACATGGTTTATGCTGTGATAAACAGTTTGCCCTCTTGCTCCCCTTATGAATTTCCACGTACAGTAACATGCCCTGGATTTCTTTAAGGAGATTCTCAATCATCCAAGTCATGGTTATCCCAAAGGTGCATTTTCCATAAGGCAACTGGACTTTCCTGTTTTTTTCCCCATTAAAAACATTTCGCTTCTCAACCAAAATACTTCTTCAGTTCTAACTGATTGGTGGGAAAATTATAGGCTTTGAAGACTTGGAGTAGACAAATGGTGACCACGTTTTTCCTGGGTAATAATAAATTGTATTTAAACATACTCTGTATTTAAAGTATCTATGGCTGCTATTTGAAAAGAAGTGTTAAGAAATTCCTGTCTAATTGTCCTCGGTTTATTATGATTCAATGGGTTACATAAAGAGAAAATACACAGTTCAATTTATTAGTTTACCTATTAACTGGCTTTGATTTCTTGAATCTGGGAGGTTATCTTCTACATCATCTTGAAAGTTTTCTCTCACTACCTTGACCTACATGACATTAAAAAAAGAAAACAATAAAAATCTCTTTCAAGTATCTCTTTGGAAGAGTACAAGATAAAAGCCAAATGATTTCAGAACACACACACACACACACACAATTTTTGTTCTTTTGTTATCACCTTAGTGATAATATCTTAATATAACTTCCAAATCATTCACAGTAAGAATTTAAAGTCATTTCATCCTGTGATTAATGACTTCTAAATTGGTTCTAAATGCTTGAATAAAAGCAACATCATGCAGCTATCAAAAACAAATACTGAAGACAAATAATCCTTAAAGGAAAAACATCTTCTATGATTCATTTTAACAAAAGCAAAGAAACAGAGCTAAATCTCATGAAGGCATAAATTACCCTCTTTGAAAATATTATGTGTCATGATATTCATTTATATTAATAACATGAGATGTCCATGAAAAGTACTAGAGGAAGTTCCTTCCTAGGGTGCTAATATTATTTAGGCTTTATGCTAATAACTACTGGCAAACCTTTATCAAAATGCAATGCATTATTGTTATCAGAGGTGGGACTAAACATAAACAGTAGTTTATAAAGTCACCATATTCTATTCTCCCTAGTATACATCAAATTCAAATTGATTAATCTATTTGGGGAAAAGTCCCAGAACTATTGGGATATAATGTCTATCTAGTTCTAGGTCATTTGCAGAAGAATGACACTGAAACAGAATAAATTATAACCATTGTGGTGGTGGTTCACTATCTTTAATAATATAGCATTGGAATATTTACTTGTCCACTTTATATACCACTTAGTTAAACGGTGCCTTAAATGTACATGAAAAACAACATTACCAACAAATGAATACTACAGTCTAATTTACCCAGAGCTCATAAGCATTTGTGGGCTGGGTCAACTGTGTTAGCCTTGAACAATTTCATTACTTCTGACCCCTTCACGTACAACTACATACGAATGGTTCCTACCAGTTGTGAGATAGAGCAGTAGAATAGCTAGAATAGAATAGTAGAATATTTGTACTAATTATTAACATTCTCTAGGCAATTGGGCTTCATTGTTGTTAAAGGAATATGTAACTGCATACGTACACAAATTGTTAGAGCACACAATTGCTCATAACATCATTCTGATCTTGAACAGTCTGTATGCACCCACTTAATGAGATCCTAAGCCTTTAATCAACCCACTGTAAAAGAATTGATGCTACAACTTATCAAAAAATAAAATGTTTGAAAGTCCACTGTTAGATACATCACTCAAGTAATCCTTTTCTTTTTTTAATTCCAAATAGTTTAATGACCAAATGCTGGTTAATTTATTGGCTGGTTTTTATATATATATAAAAAGGATTTTAAAATTGTACCAAGCAGTAGCATATGTAATCCAAACAGTATGTTCTAATAACACTTTGATTTTTGACTTAGCAGAATACTATTTGGAGAAATAATAAATAAAGCCTTTTCAGCCTATTTTGTTGTTATGAATAAAATTATAATATTATTATATATTAATACTATACTATGATATATCATATTATATTAATACTATACTATTATATATTATATAATATATTATTATATATTACATTATACACACACATACAGAAACATCTTTATTCTTGTCCAATAAAATGAATTTCTTAAAGATATAGCTGAATGGCTAGGGTAGTTAAATGGCTAGGATTGCTACGATTGTAAAGACCCTATTATTAAAGGAGACAAAAATGCTTTTAAATTACTAAGCCATTAAACAACAAGAAGAAAGTTTTAAAAGAAACGGTAATATTGCCTTGGTTTCCCTCCCCCCCTCCCCCTCCCTTTCTTTCTGTACAGTGAAGATATACCCTAAGCTGTCAGCACCATGTTAAATGGGGCATAGTTAAATTGAGTGGCTGTGATAAGGGGCTCTGCTTTGTTATCAAAATTCTAGATCAGCTGGATTGAATTTCCTGCATATGGCACATTTCCAGACTTCCATTCTTTCTCTTCCTTTCAGTGACATTGCAAGGGCAGACTTAGATATGCTTATAACTTGTGGTTTTATAATGCAGGGAACATCTACATTTTCAAAGAAAAGTTGATAGTATAGAAGCTACTGCCGGCTTTTTTTTTTAAAGGCAGAGCAAAGGGGGGAAAACCCCCCAGTTTTGTAACACATTCACATGCACATACACACAAGTCTTGGAAAGGTTCTTAGCGGATGACCTTGCACATCTTCCAGGAAAGGTTTTATTTTCATGAAAGTAGGTAAAAATATGCATAAGTTCTGCACTATTCTTACTATTAATCTACACATCACTCCTTATCACCCATGCCCTCCCACTTGTGATTCTATGACGGTAACTTTGTTGCTTGTATCCTTACCATCTATATGAACTGTTTCCTAGTATGATTTGATTGCTTATGGTATCCTATGATTATTATTAGTGTTGTACCTTATGATTCTTGACTCTTGACAAATGTATCTTTTCTTTTATGTACGCTGAGAGCATTTACACCAAGACAAACTCCTTGTGTGTCCAATCACACTTGGCCAATAAAAGAATTCTATATAATATTCTGAAGTTGATCGTTTTGTCCTTAAGCATCATAAAGACTATTTTGATTTTGAATTCCCACCAGGTGGAACATCTACATTATGTTTTACCTCTTCACTATATATCTGAGAAATGGGTTTATATTTCAAACTTTATCAAAAACAGGCTTGTTTGTTTTATTGTTATTTTGTGTTATAAATATCAAAGGAAGAGCTGACATGCAGAACAAATATTTTTCATTTGTGTTTGATGTAACAGCCTACTGGGAGCAGATGTTATCCCCAAGAAGGTTTATTTTGTGTACTTCATTCATGAGATAGTTCTTAGACAGCAGTCTGTTCCTTCCAATCTAAATTATTCAGAACTTTTAAAAAATGGATGTGCGAGTTCTTTCCAGCCATCTTGAGTGCTTATATAGCAGAAAGGTGGAGTATAGAACTGACACAGGTAATCCTCGACTTACAACCGTTTCATTTATTGATTGTTCAAAGTTACAACAGCAAAGAAAAAATGTGACTGATGACCTTAACTCGCACTTATGACTATTGGTCACGTAATCAAAATCCGGACGATATTTATGAGGGTTGCAGTGCGCTGGGCTCATGTGCTCATCTTTTGCGACCTTCTGACAAGCAAAATCAACAGGGAAGCCAGATTCATTTAACAGTTGTGTTCCTTACTTAACAACTGCAGTGTTTCGCTTATCAGCTGTGGCAAGAAAGAACATAAAATGGGGCAAAACTCACTTAACAAAGGTCTTGCTTAGCAACATAAAATTTGGGTTCGGCTGTGGTCATAAGTCGAGGACTACCTGTAATAAAAACAAACAAACAACAAAAACAAAGTATTTCCTGGAAAGGGGCCTCACATTATATTTTTAAAAAGAATATGGCCTCTGAGGGATTGGAAAAAAAGAAGGGCACATATCATTTTCTATACATCAGGCTGCATATATTGAGATTGTCCTTATCCCATTCAAAACATACATGCTAATCCAAATCCCAAAGCATCCAGTTTGGCTGTTAAAGAAGTCTGGTTCAAGCCTTTTCATTTCTAAAACAACTACAACTTGCAACAGCAAAATAATTGGGAAACCATCTCTCAGTTCAGAAATTCAGATGACCGTTGTACATCTTCCCAAATAGACAAAGCCCAAGCTTGTGCTGTTTTTAATTTACCAAGTCATCTTCAAATGTCTAACAAGCAAAACCACTGTACATAGGTAGGCTTAAGTAAATATTTAAAATTATCAACATTATTTTGGGGTTTTTTTTTGCAATGTTTGAAGCAGCCGATACTAGATACCTAACCACGATATTTCTTGCAATGTATTCCTTGTGATAACTGCTCCCTATGAATCACACTTTTGAGTTTAGCTAAAAATTACATGGAACTGGTCAGCGCTGCTGTTATTATTTTTTATCTCAATCTGTTTCAATTACTCCTAAGAGTTAAAAAAAAAAAAAAAGAAGGATTCCGTGTAATTTTCAGGGTCTTGCTTCAAAGCACAGGTGGCCTGTGCAAATTTTAAAGCTGGCGATTCAGTTTGCACTGTTTGTTAGTCACTGAAATAGCATAATCGGATTCCCTAATCAGATCACTGGATGTTGACAGTAATCCATCACTCCCCAGTTCTGAACTGTGTCCTTTCACCATACATGAGCATGTACCTTGTACTAATGCAATAACAGACCGGAAGAAAGGAAATTCTTAAGGGAGACTCCTCTGGTTGCTTACCAAGACCTCGTTTGGTATTTCTATATCAATCTTTGTTTTGCTGTTTTTCTTCTGGTTTCTCTGAGTATTGACGGAGTTGCTGGGAAGAGGGAAACCCTGGGATATGCTCTTCGACACGCTCCTGTAGGAAACATTTTTTGATCCACTTTCTGTCTGCTGGGCTGCCTTCTTATCAACTCTGCAGGTAGAAAGTGATTCCTCTGATCAATTATGTCGCCCTTCTTCAATCATTCTACCTTCCCTTCTGCTTCTTTCTTTAAGTTTAGTGAAATCACCCGGTGTCTTTTCCCCTCTCTGGACTTCTGAGTGATAAATGTTGCTAACCAGCCTGATCAAATCTGTCACTTGCAATTTCACAGACAAAATTAGTCTCGTCGTTCAGGTATAATGATTTGTTTTAAATTTTCTAAGACTGTGAACCAACTTGGAAATTATCGTACAATTATTTCTGGCTATCTTTGTGACCTAAAATCTGGGAAGCGGTGAAAGTAATTACTTTTGTGGGTTATCTTCTTTGTATACTAACAATCTGCCTCCAGTTACAAGGGGGCATTAAAGAGAACACAAAGGCAGATGCTGCATTTTTTAAATAATCTCTCCGTGATGGATGTATTAAATAAAAACGCCACGCTTAAAAACTGTATTCGTTTTAATAAGGCTGACTATTCTTTAATTTCAAAGACCACTGACCTGGCTAACAAAAAGCAGATAGAAATGATCAGGGCAGCCATGTGGAGCTGTTTTTATGGGGATATGTCACTCTATTTGGCAGGTGGTGGTGGTGTTTTGCATGTGTGAATGCACATCTGCATTATAAACAGCTGTCTCCCTAAAAAAAGAAAAACAAAAATGAAGCAAGAGCTGGCTGCGAATCCTCTCCCAGGTATGGCAGCATTTCTATGGGAGATTCCTACTTTCCCTTTGAAAGATGGAACAACACTGTGATCCCTTGTCAGCTGTCTGAAATACCGCAGCTCAGCACAGGCTGCCCTTTCTGAGATGGCACTGTTTGATCATGTTCAAAGCTAACAAGCAAAATTATCAGAACGTGGCTGTTTCTCCCCGTTATTCAAGTATATGCAATTTCCTACAGTCTCAGCCGAGATCAATCACAAAAAAAAGCAAATTACAATTGTCAAGCAACAATTAAAAGCTGAAGAACAATCAACAGAGCAGATAAAATCAACTCTCCCCGCCCCAAAAAAAGGATGAGAAACAAACCAGGTGAACTATTGTTCTACTAAATTTTTTTAAAAAAATCCCAACAAGCTCCAGGCCATAGTAAAAAAACAACAACACCCTACCACTAAAGAGGAAACAAAGGGAGATTTCTGTAGAATGAAATGTCCTTGGGCTTCATCACAAGGCTTTTAAGGATTTGTAATCTATCACCAACTTCTAAAGAAATGGCACTTTAAGTGCTAGTTCAGTGTCCAAATATGACTGAGCTGTGATTAGCCTGGCTGATGAGGTCCTAAACCCTCTGAGCCAATGAAAAAATGGCAAGAGATCTGTGCCTGTGTGTATCTGTGCCTTTGTTTATTTATGTTTGAATTTCCAATAGATCCAATGCATTAAAATTAGAATTATTTTTAGTCTTAGAATTACTAATAGAACCTGAAAAGTTATCTTATCAAGCTGGCATCTCTTTATCCTGCCTCTCCTCTGCCCCCTTTTGTGCTTTCTTTTTTGGCCAACAGATCTTTGGAGTTGGTTATTGACAGAAGTTTCTTTTGCCTATTTCTCTCGCTCGACTCCAGCTAGCCCATAAATCATTGGGCTTCTCTCTTTCTGAAGCTATTTAGATGATTGCAAAGTTCTTTTTCCCACTTTTAACTCCACTACTCTGCCTTGTTAAATAAGTGTCGTGTAGTTTCTAAAGAAGCTTGCAGTGTTTCACGTTTAAAATGGTAAGACAAAATGCTGCTGAGAAAGGGAGAGGATAAAATTTAAGAAAAACCCAAAAGATGGCCACGCTGTTCTAAAAGGAAAGATTCCAAATCTACATATGCTAAAATTCTTACCTGTGTAAAAGCTCTTTCATGAAGTTGTCTTTTCCTGAGTAGGTAGCAGTAGGGCTGCTTTTCTGTTCGGATCTTGCTTGGCTTGGGTTACCATGTACAGCTTTTGCCAATTTTTTTCCTTTGGGAGCACCATCTAAAAGGACAGAGGTTTTTCTGTTCAGCTCGTTTTCAGCTTCACAGTGTTGCTCGCTTTTCTTTTTGTCTTTCCTTTTTTCGGATTTTGCTTGCTTACTTCCAAAAGCGGAATTTTTCACCTCTTTCTTTTCCATTTTGACTTTTGAGGTATCCGTTTTTCGGCTGTTCA
The DNA here is from genome assembly GCA_032468175.1 of Toxicocalamus goodenoughensis. Taxonomy (NCBI): domain Eukaryota; kingdom Metazoa; phylum Chordata; class Lepidosauria; order Squamata; family Elapidae; genus Toxicocalamus; species Toxicocalamus goodenoughensis. The sequence goes on along the minus strand of JANHFN010001378.1, from coordinate 128,754 downwards.
GGGCTGGGAGTTTACTTTTGCGGAAACCAAACCAGCTGGCAAGAGAAGGGCCTCCATTTTTTGGTTTCATCTCAGGGCCAGATGGGTTTTGCCCTTGTCCTTTCTGCATGTTCTCTTGGATGCACAACATCACTTTTTCTTCTATTGTGGGATGTGAGATGGTTGAAAGCGAAGCCTTTCCAGGGGTTTCTGGACCACTTAAACAGGTTTCTGGCAATGCTGTCTTGCTTCCTTCGGTTTTATGATGATGCTCAATCCTGTCCATGTTTTTCTGAAATGGGAAAATTTGGCCTGGGGAAACAGTGGTTTGGTTGATTTCTGTTTGGGTAACACTTTTTTCCATTGCTGACTGACTCTTGGAAATGTCACTGTTTTTTTCATCTTGGCCAGGTGTATCTGGAACTTCACTCTGGGATGCTGATTTGTGGATCCCCCTTTTCAAAACACTGGTGCACAGATCTCCTTTCGGAGACGTTCGAAAGGGCAGCTTGCTAGGATTGCTCATCTGACTACTGGAACCACTCACTTTTGCACAAGCGCCTGGCCGAGTGCAAGAAACCGCAGGAGCCGCCTCTGCTGTCCCAGCCGATTCGGAAACAAACTTCATTTGTAATCCCTCCCCTGTCGAGTTTTGCCGGGTTAAAGAATTCCCTCGTTCTGATGTATTTGTTATAATCTGTGTTCTCACTTTTCCCAACCGTTCTGGGGAAGGTACATGCAATAATTCTTCAGTATAAATACTGAAACTCTGACTTCGGGCCTTGGCTCCAGTCATACCAAGAGCTGGCTTCAGGTATGCTTTATTACTAGAAGAAATGGATCTTTTAACAGATTTGTTTTCAAATCTGTCCAGCTCTATCAAATTGCAAGTTTCAGGGGAAATAGGGAAAGCTGGGTCCATTTTGATTTTCTTTGAGAAACTTTCCTTTACTTGGGGCTCTGAGCTCCATTCTTCAGGGTCCATTAGGTCTATAGTGGTTTGAGGTGAAGATTCACCTTGCCTCTGTTTATCTGAATTCACGCTGCATTTAGAGGCTGCATTCATACAGTCTTTTTCTTGCTTTCCTGGCACAGTGGAACTCTTTCTGACAAAGCGGGGAGATGTTATGAATAATTTCAGTCCCACAGACAGATGGGGTTTCAGGATCTTGCCAGACAAGTTTCCATCATCCCTGATCTGAGATAACAATGGAACTGGAGAAGGGTTAATTTGAGGCAGAACACTCTGTTCCCCAACCGTACTTATGTGATGCTCCAGTGAAGTGGAGAAACTCTCAGGAAACTTTGGTTTCTGAGGTACACCAGTCTCCTGAGACAGGGAGTTAGTATCTTGTGTTGTGAAAGTTGTAGGGACAACTTTGGAATTATACAGTTCTTGGTTGCTGTAAAACATGGGCAAGTTCAAATTTGGTGGACAAATTTTCTTGGTGAAAATCTTGGAAGCAACTTGGCTTGTGACAGGGGATTTTTCTGACATGCATTTGCCATCTCCCTTGTCCTGAAAGTGGTTGAATTCAACTTGAGGTGTGGCAGGCAGTTTATCAGTTTTTGTTGCATGAAAAGCGACATTGTGACAAACAGACACTGAATTTCCTTTCTGTGGCGACAACTGAACATCTTTTTTTGTATCGCTAAGAAAACCCGCTCCTGGTTGGTCAAGAGCAGGGGGTGAATGTTCATAATGTGGTCTAATTAAGAGTGAAGCTGATCTGCCAGGAGGAAGGGGAGGGGGAGGAGATCTGGCCTCCACTGGTGGCCTCTCACAATGGACATCTCTGGTTGGTTTCTCTTCACTATGGACAGGCTCCAGAAGATGCTGAGGGAGGGCAGTTGATTCCGAGAGCAAATTCTTAGTTTCTGGATGGGCTAACATCTTGCAGTTATTCAAGCCTACTTTTGAATTCTGATTTGGATTCGGCATCTTTTTGTTTCTTGACCATTTTGCAGGTGAGAGTGGACCTTTATCCAAGGTCTTAAAGCAAGGGGAAGAGACTAAAGGACAGTTTTCAGGCATGGCCACTTTTGCTGCTTGTGGTAAAAACTTGTCTCTGCTGGATACTCTTGTTAACCTGTGTTTTTGATTATTACCTCCCTGGATACAAGATGGGGAGTTCAAATTAGAAGAAATACTGCATGCAGGCTTGGTTAATTTTTGTTGAGAGATATTTTGACACAGTGGTTTTCCAAAATGTATGGAACAATCTCTGACATGGGGAGTAGGGACATTTGCACAGTCGTCTTTGAAATCATTTGGGGCAGTTTTTCTCTCTGCTTGATTAACGGGTATTTGCATAACATGGCAGCTTTTAGCATCTATTGCTTTCTGCAAATTAGATACTCCCTGAGATAAACACGTAGTATTTTCTGCATCGCAAGGCTGGTGAATTGAAATTTCATTTCTAGTTACAGTAACAATTCCAGCCTGATGTGAATTAAATTCAATAGGTTTGCCATCTTCAGCATCGAATATTACAGTAATACATTCTTCTGAAGAAGTCTTCTTTATAATTTTTTGCTGCTTAATAAAATTACATGCTTTTGTCCTGATGTCTGAGGGAGGGGCTTGTTTTTCAGAAGATGCCAGCTGAATGTTTTCTTTCTTCCCAAGCACACCACAGCTCTCGGTGTTCTTTTCTGTAAAGGGTGCTAATGACAAATACGACGATGGGTTTTTCTCGTCGCTGCTCTCTACATGTAATTCATCAAGGATTTCATTGTCATCAGTATCTGAAAGGTGTAAATTAAGGTCTCTCCAGCTTACACTGGAAAGACTTTTATCTAACTGCAGCACAGGCAGCTTCATATCCCTGCATGATTTTGCACCCAACTGAAATCCATTGACAAAACTAGTCAGTTTTTCGGGCTTTTCCTTTGAATTAAAGTAAGACCTTATTTCTGATAAATGCTTTCTATCAGGTTCCCAGCCAAATAAGCTGTCAGAAACACTGTGAGTTAATTTATTACAGTAGTGCCAACAGTTTTTCCTTGGTACTTCATGCAGTAGTGCTAAAGATGAAGAATCATCATCCACATCCTCGTGGGAATCAGAATCATACACAAAGATTTTTGGGTGATCTAGGCAAGCCGCCTCCATCTCAGGCCTCCTATTGGCCTGTTCTTTATGAGCGCCATACTTAATTCCAGGAGAATAGATTCCTTCGTTAGAATCCATGCAATCTTTATAGCCCCATTTAGATATAACCGAAGGAGGTTCTAATGTTTTTTTTTGCTTTTGCAGCTTCTTCAGCCCGTCCAAAATGTGGTTTTCCTTGATACGAGTTGGAGGTACGTCATCGGCAGGACTGGAGCCTATATTTATCCTTTTATCCCAGCTTACTGACTAATTTGAAATGGGAAAAAATATATATATTAAGTTTAGTTGTTACTGCAGAATTAGCAGACAGGAATAAAAATGCAGGTTTTCAACTCCATGCCTAGATGAAAGTAGGAGGAATTTAATAATAATAATAATAGTAATAATAGTAATAATAATAATAATAATAATAATAGTAGTAATAATAATAATCATAATCATCATCATCACCACCATTATCATCATCTGCCAAAGTAGCAAAGCATGGAAGCAAGGCCCAGACCAAACTAGGAGTGTTCATTACACTCAGCTAGTGATGAGACAAATCTGACTTTGAATAAAAGTAAATGAATTGGAATGGGTGAAGAAGGGAAGGGGAAGGGAGAGAAAGGAAGGGAAGGGGAAAGTAGGGGAGAGGTGGGAAGAGAAAGGGATATTTCAGATTTGATATCCCACTTCTGCTGGAAGCCACAATACTTCTAGATTTATATTTAGGACTCTGATCTCAATGCTCTCCATTTGTTTCTCCTTCCCATCATGCCCTCATTGTTTCAACTTCTAAACTAAGCTTATGAAGCATCCCTTGCCAATAATAATAATAATAATAATAATAATAATAGTCACTTTAAATTTTAATCAAAGGTGACCAATAGCTTACCTTTTTCTTGCATGCTTTCCCATCGTTCCAGGAGGAACTGCTGGAATATTCACTGCAGGCACTAGACAAGGAGAGTTCACTGCTGCTGCAACTGCTTCGAGGATAAACTTGGTGAGGTCCAATTCCATTTAACTGATTCTGGCATTTCAAGGCAGGAATTCCAGATTTCATATTCTGCTGGCATTCCTAAAGCAACAAAGCAGATGACATTATTTGGTGGAATGAAAAAAGAGACACACAGAAAGTGACAGCGTCTTTCTGAATAAGATGACAAATCAACAGCCTATTTGTATTCATACCAGTACAGATACAGTCTAACTATTGAAGGAATATTAAAACCACTAGGCTCATATTTCATCCTTATTACAAGATTAACATTTCTCAATATTTGATTGTTTTAAAAATTTATTTCTTTAAATTATGCACGCCCTATCCAAGCTAGTTTTTCAGTGACAGTCTGCTTGAAATATGCAATGTTTATTAGCAATGTGCTCTAGAAAGATACTGGAGCTTAAGTTAAAGCAATACAAGAACATCTTGACAACTGCATTATAGCCCCACAATGTAACAGATGAGGCCCTAGAAAACTGGGCAAGGTAAATTAATTTAGTGCCCCAACTAGAATGTCCACGGAGAATGGGATCTCTCCATTATAGTCTAATTTTGGTTTCCTATCTAGTTTAAAGCTTTGTCTAAGAAAGTTTCCAGCATAGGACAATCCATCTTTGTGTCACTGTCCGACAGCTAAAACCTCCAGCTTATGCTATTTATTGACACTTTATGGCTTCCTTTACTACTTGTGTAGTTATCAGCCTTTTCCAAATGCAATCTCAGCTTCTGTGACTAAACACCAGTTTCAAGGAACAGAATAATAAAGAAAGAAGCAGCGCTGAAGTTGGTAGATATGTTTTAATTTTGTTTCAGATGAACATTTATATTCCTGCATGCTCAGAAATCTTGCACATAACATGTTATAAAGCCTCTTTATGAAATGGATCACACACAGTTGTGTAGCTTGTTTATTTACAATGTTTGTTAAACTACCCCAACAGAAATGATAATGAATACAAAATGAATAACATATTTAAATATCCTTGGCATTTTGCACCAAGTCTCACAAATCTCAAAAACATTTTTCTCACATTCATGAGCATTGCAAGGATATGTGCCTACATTGCTTTATATCACTTGGAATAGATAAAAATAATCTACTTTGATATCCATGCAAAATGTATGTGCAAACAGGATTTCCAAGTTCATTATACAAGATAAAATGTCTCCCAACATGGGTTTCAATCTAATAATTATTGATCAAGTACTGTGGCTGCTTGCCCTTCTGCCAGAGGTCCCTCTGGTTCTAAGCCTCAAGAGTCCTGCATCGTGCTCATTATAGTCCACATTCTTAAAAGGGTACAGAAGAAAATATCCCAGTGTAATTTTGGATTTACTCATCCTACAGATAACAATCAATCTTATACTCCTTTGCCCTCCAAGATCACAGAAGTTGGTTTTGAGACATTATAGGATGCTTATGTCCAACTCTGGCCTGCAGTATTTATTATAGACAAAAATGATATATTTCAGAATATTATTGTCTCTGGTGATCATAACTGGACTATTTTGCTATGATGTGCAAATGGGCCAGGAAAAAAAAAGAAATAAACACAACAAATGTCTCTCAGTCAAAAAAGGATTTGTTAATACTGTTCCGACATAATCTGGGTGGCCAAATCTTGGGAAGGCCACCAAATATTAGTGAACTCATGAAATGTGAATCTAATTTTCATTGAAACATTTAACTTCTTTCTGACCGGTAGCACTTCTAGAGGAATGAAATGATTACAAGACTGAATTTGCTTTATAAAAAAACTGGGATTTCTATTTTTTTTAACATGGGTGAATTTACTCCTGTCTTTGAAAGAGCTTCTGATTTTCTTCCATCTAAGCTGCATCAACAAAGTGATGTCAGGGCACCCTTACTTTACAGTGACAAATTGTCATGAGTTGTAACTGTGATACATCAGAACATCCATCCATCCATTCTAAATAATAACAGGTGAGATCTAAACTGAACGTTTTCTGTAACAATCTTTTTCAATATAGCAATAGGAATAGCACTTAGACTTATATACTGCCACACAATGCTTTACAGCGTTCTCTGGGTGGTTGAAAATGTTAGCATATTACCCCCAACAATCTGGGTTCTCATTTTACTGATCTTGGAGGGATGGAAGGTTGAGTCAACCTTGAGATCGTCAGGATTGAACTCCTGGCGGTGGGAATGCAGTTTAGTCTTGCAAGACTGCATTCTAACCACTACAGCATCACAGCTCTAATATATTATTACATAATGTGTCATTTGATACTAATTGTCCTTGAGGCTTCATCTGTGCTTACTACTGTGATGAGAATGGGCAAACATATGAAGGAATGTTTTTTTTACAGAAAGCTTTGTTGCAGAATAGTTTCCCCTGTTATGAATATTCCATTTTTAATATAGTTTTATTTTAATGATTTTTAAAAAGAAAGATAAAAAACTAATACAGATTAATAGTAAAAGAAAAAGTTAAAAGCATGGAAGGAGAAAAAGGTAAAAGAAAAATAGAAGAGAAAATCAAACATAGAAATAAGTAGCTTCTGATATTCTTTACAGCAGTTATAAGTACAATTATAAATGTACTGTACTTCTCAATCTGTGATTACAATATAACTCTCTTCTTTCTATAACCTAAATTGTCCAATCATCAAAACCATCAGGCATAAGTAATGCTTGACAGTTTTGATGATATCATGCAAAAAGTCCATAAAGGACTTCCAGTCAGAAATAAACATAGATATTGTCAAAAAAGTCATTTTAGCAAATTCTATTATCTCCATCCTTCTATTAATTAATTCTATTAATTCCATCATCTTCAACAACCATTCCCCCACTGTGGGTAGTGCTAAAACATGTCATCTTGGTGTGTACAATAATCTATTGCAATTATCATATACAAAACATGATTTTTTTTCCAACTGTTTGTCTATCAATCCAAAAAGAAAAATGTCTGGTCTGGATTGTATATTGAACTTTAAAATTTTCTGAATTAGTGTATTTGAATGCAAAATTTTCTACTTTTCTCTTAGGTGGCCAGACATAATTATATGTCCATTTTTGTTCACATTTCCAATTTGAAATGCCTTTATACATTCTAGACTAGCGGCCCTCAACCTTTTGGGTACCATGAACTGGTTCCATGGAGATAACTTTTAATGTGGACCAAAGGGGGCGTGGTTTCCTGTGCTGCCTACAGATGGGGCTTCGTTGTGCAGCCCCATTTCTGGCATGCCATGGCCTGATGCTGGTCTGTGGCCCAGGGGTTGGGGACCCCTGTTATAGACAATTTCACTGCTGATATACCAGCAAAGTATATTTTTTAAAAAAAATCTTTTTAAACGTATAAATTTCACTTCTTTCAACCTCATCTTTTCTCATTATTCTATCTGTATATTATAACTAATGTTTTTAGCCAGCATTATCATACATTCTTCCACTTGTTTCTCTTCTGTTTAAAATTTCAGTAAAAGTTTATACATTTTAACTGTTCTATATTTGTACACAATTGGAATTTCTTTAAGAACAATGACATCCATATTATCAATCTTCAGTCTTATCTAAAAATGCTACTGCAAACCTGCCTTCTTCCTGACAGTGTGCCAAATCATCCCTTGAAACATTTCCTATTTGTGCAAATATTGTATTTATTCTATATACTTTATCAATATCTGCCTTTTTAACTACTAATCCCAATCCCCAAAAATTGATAATTTAATAACCTTTTCTCTAATACTTTCACTGGAATCTGAGATTGCTCTAAATCTTAAACAAAATTCCTTCTCTCTCAATTCTAATAGAGCCAGAAAGTTCTTTCAAAATTTCTGCCTATAACTTCTGTTTTATTCTCCAAAATTTCCACATTGTCATTAATTTGTTTTACATCTCCAGACACTTATTTTACACTTATTTTCCATCTTCTTAACTTCTTTCATCTCCTTTTGTATCTTTCAAGTCTTTTATCTATTCTTTTTTCAAAAGATATAAATTTAGTATTAACTGATTCAGCTAACTTACTGCTCAATCCTTCAAACATTTTCTTAAGCAAATCTGATGTAATTCCTCTCCATTGGAATTGCTCTAGTGATTCTCTTGTCCCCTCTATTTTTTTTCTGTTTTCTGGTGGTTGTCATTAGATATCGTAATCCAAAAATGAAAGTGTCTCATATAAGAAAAAAAATATCCCTTCTTTCTTCCACCTATTTTGTCTTCTTGTGCCCTTTATGACTCAAATGGCACTCTGTGGTTATACTCACAATCACAGTTGGCCTCTCTGTAGTTACAGTTAGTATCACAGTCTATGTGATACTAACTGTTTTATGTTTTATTTTGTAAAATCCACCCATTGTCCATACTCTTCAATAATAAAAACAAAACAAAACACATTTCCACAAAGATCTGGTTAATTTAAACACATTTGCACAAAGATCTGGTTAACTTAAACACATTTCCACGAAGATCTGGTTCATTTGTCTATTTTAATTCCAATTTTTAAAAAAACACTGAATAGTAGTCTTTCAAAATAAGTATCCCTTTTACTAGTTGTGTACTTATATCTTTCTTACAGCTACTTCCTATTAAGATTTTGCCAAAAGTTATTAAATGTTTAAAAGCTTTTTTTCCTTTGTAATCCAGAAAAAATGTTGACTCACCAGGTTGAATTTGCTTATTTTCTCTTTACCTATAAATTAATTACATTCTGAAAGTGTTTAAAGAAAAGACGCTCACATGAACCATGTGTTCATATAGGCCAGTGATGGCTAACCTTTTTGGAGTCGTGCCAAAAATTGTGTGAGCATTAGCACGCACACACTTGTGTGCCTGCATCCAGAATGCAATGCGTGCCCTCCCACACCCCCTGCACATGCACGTGCAATCCCCACCACCACTCCCTTACCTGCACTGCACTTCACAGCTGGTTTGAGGCCTTTTTCGGCCTCCCAAAGGCTTGGAAAAAGGCTCTTCAAGGCTTTTCAGGCCGAATAATATGCCCATTTCATCACTTCCGGTATTACAGGAAGTGACGAAATGGGCGTATTCACCCTGAAAAGCCTTGCAGAAGCTTTTTCCAAGCCTCTGGGAGGCCGAAAAAGGCCTCGAACCAGCCAAAAAATAAGCTGTGACTCGTGCACATATGCAGTGAGGTAAGTTTGCCTGTGACTCGTGTGCCAGCACAAATGGCTCTGCGTGCCACTTGTGGCACGCGTGCCCTAGGTTCACCATCATGGATATAGGCTGCATTACAACCGTGAGCTTGGTTAATATCTGCCAACTTTCAGTTGTTTAATTTACAAATTGACTGCAACAACCTCAGTTCCTGCACTCTGTGTTCATAAGAAATAGCTGTCCAGTGTGCAAGTAGGGGGACTCAAAATATCTTCCTTTTCAATTCACTGCCTGGCCATCAAAATCCATCACAATGCCATCTCCATTCCTTCAGGGACTTCTAGTTCATCATGAATCTTCACCAGAACATCCCTTTCATGAATATTCTGAGGGTGTAAACTAGGCATCTGAGTTTACTCAAATTCAGACAAAAATATGGCCCTATAAATAGGTTTGCAAGGCATTTAGCCAATTTATATATCCCAAACTTGTCTTTTGATTTAGCATGTGTGCAAAATTATAATTGGGAAAAGTGTACATTTCCCAGACTTGTGAATCTTGGTGGGGGATGGGTTCTAAATGGTTAGTGCTAGAAGACAATAGAATCCAGTACCTGGCTTGCTTTGTGATACCCGCTGCTTACTACATTCTAACACTATTGCCTGTCAGAGATGGGAAAATATCCAAGCACTTTCTGAAAATCATCTGAATCTGCTAGATGCCTCTTGTGGAGTGTGGCCTGATTCTACCAATATGATGGTGGAAATTCTATTCATCTCCAAATGCTCCAACAACTGCTCAGAGATAAAAATAAGATTCAATGTATGACCATTCCCTGAAATAGAACCAGGATATCTTCTAACAAGCCCATGATCACTGTGGAGAAAATCAATTCTCAAGCTTTGTTTAGTCCTGAAAACTAACAGGTTAGGATCAAAAAGCATTAATGTTGCCATCCCCAAGATGTAATCAAGCAGCTCTAGGAAGGAACCAACTTGTAGCAGGACAGTCTGTACATAACAAAGCCTGAAAATTTCTTTCTATGACCATGTGTCACATATAGGCATTTACATCCTTTATGTCCACAGCACTGTCCTTGGCCATGGTCAAGGTCTATCACATGATTAGAGCTACCTCCCCTCTCCAGTCATGATATTAAGGTTATTTAATGCCAGATAACTGTCTGGTCAAATTTCCAATATGATAACATCATCACTATTACCCAGCCAGAGTCTGCTTATCCAATACTAAATGATGGCTGAAGATGGACTTCAAGACAAATAAAGGCCATTGGAATGATATTCAGGCATCCATGGATGTCTTTAATTATATCTTACTTTTTAAACAGAAGATAATTTTTGTCCTGCAGAGATTGAATCATTTCTTTAGATATCCTTTCAAAAGTCTCAAAAATGATTCCTGGGGTACACTAATTACATGTATTTAACTTGTCCATTGGTTTATTAATTTGCATTTCATGACAAGCATTTTTAACCATAGGGTTTAAGCCATCAGCACATTCAGAGTACAAAACCCTGCTTAAGATTATAATTTAAATACATAATTGTTAAGTAGCAAGGAATGGCAATTGTTTGAATGAAGCTATTGTCAACTTAAAACTAGAAAAATCTATCATGAAAGCCTAAATTACAGATAGTATGAGCAGTCATTATTCTTGTTCGGAACCTTTGAAACAATATTTTATCATATCAAATTGGAGTCTGTCGAATGTTTATACTTATACATGGAAAAGATACATTTTCAGGTCTTGTGTGCTTTAATCTATTTTTTTTAGGATTTATTTATTTATGTAAGTTATGTTTTGCTTTCCTCAATGAAACATGAAAGTCATTTTCCTTAAAGTTTTGCCAAATAAGCACAAAGGGAAGCACATTCAAAAAGGAGAAAGTGTGGGGAGGGGGGAGAAGCAAAGCCCATGAATTTTTAAAAGTTCATACATAATATATCATAAAACCAGGATGAATAATATGGTGCCCCAGCTTTAATAAAAAGCTCCTTGACCATTTCTCACAAACTTTGAGATGTAATCAATACTCAAAAAGGTATCTTGGGGACATTGCCAAGATTTATGCCTTTTTGCAAAGAATGGCACTTTTTAACTTCAGCCAGCAAAATGGTAGTGGACTTCAGAAAAAGAAGAAAAGATGGTTATTTCTCCTTCTATAGCACTCTAATTCTATGATGAGTTTTATTGTCCTCACCACACCCACTTCTTTGAGAGGTAAGAATGCACTAAAGGAAGAAAGCAAATGCCAGAAAACTCATGGGAACCTGAACAAGCTGCAATTATGAGTTCTTTTCTACAGTATCTCTGAAAAGACATTCCCCAGTCAAGGATTCCACGAATGAAGATGGATGATCAAAGATGCAGGAATGAAATTCATTCCTGTCAGGAAATAATGGAATGACCATAGAATAATTTGCCAAGTATGCAGAAGTGGGAATCCCAAGTGCAGAAGATAAATTTCAAGGGAAGAATAAAGGATTTTAAGGCAAAAGAGCTTCATTGAAATGTCTCCTTTTATTGAGTCTAAGAAATAGTACAAAGAGAAACTAAGTATTTATGAAAAAAAGAGCAACCCTTTTTTAGTGTATGATACCTCATCATTTATGAAAGCATTTTTCTAGATTGATAATTTCAAGTTCCTAGTGCTGTAGGAAGTATTATATAATCACTTATTGAGTAATCAACAGGTGAACTTTATTTTATTTAGCAGTTTCTGTTAATGATTGTAAAATAATGATGCATGATTATAAAAATGACTCTACTCTTGAACAGCATTGATCTTGCAAAGAACTCCCTTGAACAAATTTTAACTCAAACTCATTAATGTCATCTATTAGGAGCAATTAATGTGAATAGAAAATAATTGTATCAGGGAGGTAGACACTCAAGAGGATTTTGTGCATTAATATTCCATATGCAGTTCGATTACATACTCAATTCTTTCTATTTTTCTTGGAAGGATTACTAATCTAATGCTATTTTCCCCATATTAATTTGTATACTAATTACCAAAGTTTTATTTGAATGTTAATCCTGGACTGTTTTAATTGCAAAAACAATACATTTTGCGATTTATGTAAATATGACCTTTTGATGAATAATTTCAAAAGAATTTTAAGCCTGACAAAAATGTACAATACCTTGTCAATAACATCATTAGAGCTGCTTGTTTTTTTAATTAATAAACAAGCAAATAGACAATTTTTCATGACATTGCAAAACAAGCCTATTTGTATATTTTCCTCCTCTTCCTCCTCCTCCTCCACCACCACCATAATAGAACAAAAAAGCTTCAGTTTTTGTTACTCAGATAGTCTATCTAAGATTTCATTTTTGAATGGTATCTCTATAGATTCACATAATGAATATAATGCAACAGTTGTACATTTATTTCATTTATTTATTAAACTTAATTATGCTGCTAATAGCTCATTCTGGTTCTAAAATGATAAGTAATCAAAATGTATGAGAAAAGACTATTTCCTTCCATAGTAATAAGCTATTAACAGGGGCAACTGTTGCCATATTAGGTAAACATTTTCTCTACTCCAAATCCAAGCTGACAGGACTCTTAAAATAAAGACGTAGCAAGTTGTATTCACTGTTATCACAGCAGGTCTACAAATAAGTTGCTATTCAAATTTAAATTGGATATGAAGTACAAACAGTAGTAATAATTTGAGAATGCTGCAAGTAGATAAAATTAAATAATTCTTAGTTCCTAGCAATCCCTATAATAATTTATAATAAGGGGGAGGGGCTGTGCCAGCTGGTCTCTCCCACTCTGCTGCTTCTTACATGTTCAGGGAAAGTTCTAGACCTTTAAAACATGGACAGATACCTCAACCCCACGATGAATCTAAATCTTAGCTCGTATCTAAACATAAAATCCTCCTCCTACTCATCCTGCCCCTCCTTACATTTTAAAATAATGTCAGATATAGGTGATACCAATAAAAATCAAATACGAGTAGTGAAACATTTATTTATTTATTTATTTTATTAGACTTATATACCGCCCCTCTCCCGAGCGACATACAACAAATCTGAAATGTCAGACAACTATATATTCTAATATATCATTAAAAGCCAATCACACTATTAGACATCTCAATCATTTCCTAATGAAACCATACTCCTATAAAACTTAATTTAAGCTAGATGAATTTGGGTAACACACTTCAGATTATAAAGAACAGACTTTAGATGATGAACAATATGTTAAATTATGCATGAAATTAAAATACAAATTTTAGGTATGACACAAATATGCATATTTTGGCCATCTAAGAATGACTTTGGTTTACAATTACATCTAAGAATGGTTTCTAATTACAATCACTTTTAAAATACTAAGACAAAGAGGCATATTCCCACAATCAAATATCTTTTCCAATAAAAGGCATATAGAATCCTTACAACCAGGGGTGGGATTCTACCAATTCTCACCTATTCGCTAGAACCGGTTGTTAACATTCTAAGCAGTTCGGGAACCGGTTGTTAGAAGAAATGACTGGCCTAATCCTGTAAGGAAGGCAGGAAGGAAACATTCTGGTGTTGCTTACAG
>JANHFN010001378.1:18440-30715 GCA_032468175.1 Toxicocalamus goodenoughensis | reverse complement strand
GGAAATACGACTTCAGCAACAGAGTGGTCAATGTCTAGAATACTCTACCTGACTCTGTGGTTTCTTCCCCAAACCCTGAAAACTTTAACCTTAGACTGTCTACTGTTGACCTCACCCCTTTCCTAAGAGGTCTATAGGGGGCGTGCATAAGCGCACCAATGTGCCTACCGTCCCTGCCCTATTGTTTTTTATCCCATTTCATGTATTCATAACTATGTTTATACTTATACCTATTATCTTGTAAGCGACTGACAAATCAAATAAATCAAATAAAAAAATAATAGGAAATGTTAAACAGAATATACCTGGGTGGCTGCAGAATAGTAAGATCTTCAATAAACAGCTCCTAAGATCTCTGAAAGATCTTATAGAAATAGTAATATAAGAGGGGTGGATCAAAGATTTGCGGTGGTGCAATGGTTAGAATGTAGTACTGCAGGTTACTTTTGCTGACTGCTAGCTGCCTGCAATTTGGCAGTCCAAATCTCACCAGGTTCAAGGTTGACTCAGCCTTCCATCCTTCCAAGGCTGGTAAAATGAGGATCCAGACTGTTGGGGCAATAGGCTGACTCTGTAAACTGCTTAGAGAGGACTGTAAAGTTAATTTGATTTTCTTATTCTATTTTGGGGGCTAATTTGACTATTCTCTATCTTCCTACCTCATCGATCTTTTTTTAAGCTTTAGCATGGTCTGATCTTCCTCAAAATCAATAAAACTGTCACAAAAATGCATTTTACCCAGACAATTTTCTTTCTCCAAGGAGAGTAAAAATTATCTTTGAATATAAGTGGAGCCAATCCATGCATTCCCAATGTTAAGGGTTAGCCAATATCTAATGACATTTTCCATGTTCTGGTCTTAATTTCAACTAAATCAGTATGATATGATATGATATGATATGATATGATAGGATAGGATAGGATAGGATAGGATAGGATAGGATAGGATAGGATAGGATAGGATAGAATTCTTTATTGGTCAAGTGTGATTGGAAACACAAGGAATTTGTCTTTCATCTATTAAAATTAAAAACATTATTTTTAAATAAGAGAGTGGAACAGAAAATAATTGAGGGCTGCATAAAACAAATACGTTTCACCTTAGGGAGAAGAACAGTCTTAACTTAGTGGAAGAGCGCAAAAATACATTCAAGGGTTCCAGGTTGGAAAGGGAACAATTAGTGTCTGAAACCTGAACCATGGTAAACTTTCAAACTGAACATTCTAGTAGCTTCAGCCTGAAAACCGAAGAGTAGCTATGCAGCTGAAGTTACAAAGGCACTGAAAATTGTGATGTAGGACTGTTTTTCACTCTTAGGTCCATTGCAGCATCCCCATAATCAAAGTTCAGATGCTTGCCAACTGGTTCATATTTACAATAGTTGCAGTGTCCTGGGATCATGTGATCAGTTTTCAACTTTCTGACAAGCAAAATCAATGGGGAACCTAGATTCATTTAATAACCATGTTACTAACTCAACATCTCAGTGATTCACTTAACAACTGTAGAAAATAAGGTTGTAAAATGGGGCAAAACTCACCTAACAAGTGTCTCACTTAGGAACAGAAATTTTGGGCTCAATTGTAATCATAAACCAAGGACTACCTGTATATCCCTTTATTCTAGTGCAAGCCAGATGCGTCACGCACTGGCCACGCCCACCCCTGGTTTAGCGAAGGGGAAAATAGTTGTGATATGTCACATGATGAGTTTGACGTCCCTGTTCTAATGGCTGGAGATCTGTATAGTTATTCAAGTGCAGTTGGAGGACAAAACCATGTTGGAAGTGTGGATATGTTACTCCATTTTTTCAACATCTGTATATAAATCCATTGCTTAAATCCATGACTTTAATCGAGTCCTTCGGGAGAGGGGCGGTATATAAATCAAAATAAATAAATAAAAATAAAATAAATAATAATCTGTTGAGCTGAAAGATCTGAATGGACTTCTAAAAGTATGACATGGTTTTTGTCTCCCTTTTACTGAAGCAAATCTCTTATGTGGCTCTAACACACATATTAAGATGTTTCAGATAAGCCGGGATCCACTTTTAGGATAGGTTTGAATGCATACAACCATAACTTCTTGCTTTTCTTGTTTTTTTTATTAATCTTGAAATAGTTGAGGGAAAACTTTGATCAGAGATAAAAAGTTAAACCTACACGTTGCAACAAGGCAATAAAGGTGAGCAATGTACATTTCAAAGAAATAGCTGAGTAAGAAAAACATTGCTCTCCGTCTGTTATGAAAAAGGTCCTTCTCTTCCTACCCCCCTACCCCACCTTCTTTCAACTTATTGATTGAATTGCATCTCTTTTGATCTCAAATGTTTTTGTCATGTTTGTAGTTTTTGGAAAACTCAAAACAGGTAATAACAACAGGGAAAATAGTTATATTGCAGTTTGGATGGAAATTTTGTGCATTAGTACTGTAGCCCTCTAGCTGAGTTAGAAAATTCCTTCCTGGAAGGAACAATTGGTCAAACAGCATCTTGCTGACAAACTCAGCAGAGACCCCACTGCATTAGAGTAAAAGTTCTGCTGACATGCGGGTTGCCTATAACCAAAATTTAGTTAAGGAATTATAGATTAATTGGGGCACTGTCAGCTTTTAGCCATTGTTTTATAGCCCTAAAGATGGTTTTTAAAAAAACAGTGCATCTCATTTGTTTTCAACTTTATTTCAGAGCCACAAATTTCTCATCATATCATCTTCATAACAACCCATCAGCTTATTAGGGTATGTCTTATAACTAAAGGCCTTAAGAGAGTCAATGCCGGGGCTCATGACTATAACTACAACACCTGAATATCAAACTGTTGGATACAGACTGGATAACATTATTGGAGAATTGTTTCAAGGAGGGAGAATTATTGTAAAATTCCATACAGAAAATCCAACATTGAAGTAAATAAAGAAAAGTCCTGGTTTATTTAATATTCAAGTCCTAAGTGTGCTAATTAAATAGTCACAATTATAAGCAAAGCCCCTGGAAGTTTGAATTAAAATTTAAAAGATTTCATCATGCACAAAAATCAATATGGATAGGAATTTAGAAGATCAAAACCATATAGTACAGTTATGCTTCACTGAATGGGAACTAGGGCATGGAGGAGATTCAGAATGAATGTCCTTTCCATTTTGACCTTAATTTATGCACAGTAATTTTTAGAGAACCCATTATTTTCATTTAAATCATTTTTTTTAATCTTGTAATTTGGAAGGAAAAAAGCTTTTTATCCACATTTGATTTTTCAAGAAGTAGTGCAGAGTGTCAGAGAACAAGTAAAAGCTTATTTCATAATAATGACTAAAGGATAGAAATGGGAAAAATATAGGATTAATGGAATGGCTGCCTGTAGATAACAAAGAAACACACGAAGACTTGACTGGGTTTCTCAACCTCTAAAACAAATTCTGAGGGCCTAAAAATAAGGGATCTTGCTTCCTACTGACAGGAATAGTATCATCAATCAAATATCTTCCCTGACAATTATGCATTGATTTTGACTGATTTACTTAAACTACCACTGCCATTCCCATAAGATTGATCTGCACTGATATACATTCCATTAACTTCATAGAGTTTATATCCAGCAAAGTATAAATGGGATTACAAGATAACTCTGAATCAAAATTAGAATCTAGATTTCAATATGGTTGTCAAATGTATCTTCTCTTCTTCACATTCTAAAATGGATTAAGAAATAAAATTTACATCAAAAATACATTAATGTTTCCCCATTTTCAAACACTCATATGTGAAAGAGGCAAGTTAGATAATTCTGAATACTCAAGTACAAATTAAACAATTCCCTGTTCAACCAGTAAAACATTCATATTCATAAAGCTTAATTTTAATTTTAACTACTGCGTCTATTCAAAATCTCGGGACTATTCATTATTTGTTCAGCTAGTTATCTAAGCCTACACTTAATTTAGAAAATAAGATTAATCCAGCAATGAATTTGTTCTTTCCTCAGCAATACAACCCCTCATAGACAATTGTGAGGCTAGGCCAATGCCACCTTACCTAAAGGTGAAGGAAGCATGCAAACAGGATGGACAAAAGCCAGGAAAAGCTCCTTTGGGGAAAGTAGTTAAGAAGGAACCAAGTGATAAGGAAACAAAGGAAAAAACAGCACCTGAATCAGACAAAAGAAGTTGGGCCTGAAAACATGGGAACACCCCCCCCCCAAATCAACCAGAACAAAGCAAAGACTTTGGGGGATAAAAGAGATTCTAATTCCTGCCTACTCTTGTTTTGGGGATCCAAACTTGGTGGCTTCCATCCCTCTGGCTAGTGCCTGGTAGACTAATTGAGGATATTAGTTAAGAGTGTGTGTGTGAAAGAGAATATAGATAAGACTTTGTAATCAGTAAAGTTTGCTGTTATTTTAAATTAACTGGGTCTCCCTATATTCTAAAGAACCGTTTGTGCCTCAGTATTCAGTTGAAAGTGGTTTGAGTATGACAGTTTTCCAGGCTATGCGGTGTGTGTGTGTGTGTGTGTGTGTGAGTGAGTGAGTGAGTGAGTGAGTGCAGAAACTGAATCTGTGAGCACACGTAATACAATCACTGTCTGATCATTCAAATTCAATGATCATATGCCATAAAAATTAAGGAATTATTATTTGTGTTTTGTTAAAAAAAGAAAAAGAAATCTTTTGAATGGGAGGGATATTTACATTTTGATGAGATAGGCTGGAACCCTTTTATGGCTTAACATTTTATCTTTTATAAAACGTTAAAGAAAATCAACTGAAATGAACAGCTGCTACTTTTGAACCAGTTAAGAATGGGGTTATACTGTATATCCATTTCCAGTAACTTTGCAGAAGAAAGACACCTGGGAGAACTATACATTTCCCCCCAAAGACCTATAAACTGAAGCTGTGTACTGAATCTAGATCACTTTAAATATGAACTGTCCTGTTTCAAACTTGGAATGCCACCCTCTCTCCCAGGCTGTCCCTAGATCATCTGCTTTTTTGAGCAGGCCTTTTTGAGCATTTTGGAAGTGTTTCAAGCTATCCACCTTGTCAAACTGCAATACCCCATTATCCTGAAAGGCATACTGTGAAAGTAACAAAGTATTTTACAAAGGAGGTAAAACTAAAATAATCAAAAGAAAACATCCCGGAATAATGAATTTAAAAGCCAGGCAGAATAGATCTACCTTTTTTCCTGGCACTGAAAAACTAATCATGTTATTGGCATGACTAAATGCTGGGTCAAAATCTGTCTTAGAATGTCCTTACAGTTTCTTTCTCTAAGAAAGAGATTTCTCCCCCTTTCATTAGTGCTTTTGAGTATTATATTTTGTGACAATTATTGTGTGATAGTAGAAATTCTGTTAACTGTATTATTATTTCCTGATAAACATTTTTTCCATCGAAGTGCAGCCCTATGGTTTTATGAATCTATGATTCTCTGCCTATCCTTACATGCTGACCTGAAAACTCCATGGGAAAAGATCCCGCCACAACATGCAGGTGCATGCGCGCACACATACATAAACTCACACAGACTACACTGAAGCACAGGAAGACGCTAAGAAAATGTTAGCACAGACCTCATCTTTGTCCATCTCACCACCAAAGTGAAAGTTAAAGGTCCTCATGTCATTGAGAACATTTTGTTATATCTAAAAAGGGAAGCTATTTCTCTTCCATACATTTGTCTCAGTAAGTATATCTAAGGAGGGTTTATCCCCCAAAAACATTTTGTTAGCGCCTCATGAAGCCAACTGATTAAAAAATATATAATATCTCTCCTTCTCAATATTACTCATCTATTCACTGTGGATAGGCTCAGCCTTTATGCTAGGAAAGAGTTGAACTATCCATAAAGGTGAAGGTAATTGGCTGCCATTCCCTGTGGTCTGATCTTATCTGGTGTCCATTGTCTAGATTATTAGTTAAGAACTTCTGACAACAACTATTGTGCTGGAAGGTGTTAAGTCCTTTATCCTGTACAAACCCACTGAATGACATCCAAAAGCCTTGGCCAGCTGCATCAAGACAAAAAGGATGTAAAGGAGGGCTTGAGAGCTCGTCTATTGTTTTGGTGGCAAACCTCTAAAAGTACTGCTGAGGCAAGAAAAGAGAGCAGCCTTTTGTTAGATACAAAAGTCCATTTACATCAGCTATTAAAGATACTGTCTCCTCTGCTTTTTTGTCCTTTTCGCTCAACTTACTGGTATTTCTGTTGTGATCAACACAAATTAGTTTTTTGTTTGTCTGTTTCAAAAAGGACACTATGCTTTTACTGATTCTATATAATTAAAACGCACAATAACTGAATTTTAAAAATACTGAAGGTATGGCCATCTGCTTTCAAAATAGGCCAGAAGGAATTATTAAAGCAATGTACTTATTTGTTTAGAACAGCTTCCTTCTCCATGTTGCTGATAATCTCTGTGATCCCTGTTTTAGCAGCCTTTGGAAATAGGTGCTGTTTCTGAGGAGCTACAGGGGGCCTTTAATCTCTATCTATACACACACACACACACACACACACATTCGTAGATTTTCACAGGTACAGGTATGCAGGTTTTGGCATGTTCAGGTCTTTTCCCATGTAAGATTGAGAGTATCTTGGCGACGTTTCGACGAGGTCCCACTCGCCATCTTCAGGCTAGTGCTTTCGGCTTTGTGCTTGTGCGAGCACGAAGAGATCTGTTAAGTTAGTTAGGGCTACAATGGATATTTGCTTACCTAAAGATAATTTAACATGAAAATTTCAGCTCCAGTATCTAAGAGAGTTTGCTTAGGATCATTGTAGATTAAAACAGAAAGCTAATTTCTCACACCTTGAGGGTCTTTCAAAATCCCCCATCTCCAAATACTACAATCTGCTGAAGATATATAAATATCAAAGTGACTTTGCTTTTTAAAAAGCAATTTAATAATGCATGTAATAAAGTATTTAGCTATACGATGACACAGTCTATGCTTGAAAAGGTGGCAGGACCTGAGAAATCATATTTTAAGCTTAGAAAGCAGGGTCAGGTATAGTTAATATTGGGATGAGAGATCACTGAGGAATGTTGGTGTCACAGGCTACACTGGAGCTTGAAAACTGCTCCAGATAAAGGGAATAACAAAATCATTTCAAAAGAACTGCTAAAAAAACCTTCATAGGCATGTCCACCATATGATCACTGGTTAACTTGTCTCTAGAGAGTCTATCAATTTAAACTTTCAGTAATCTCAAGTATGTATGATTTTTTTATTATGCTTAAGATCACATCAATTATATAGTAGTTATTTCCTCTACACTAAAATGAATTAAAATTATATAATTCTAAATTTAGTGGGCTTAAGGATACTAGTTTTGTTTTCAATACTGACATGAAGGATCAGCTCTGGGATAGACTGCCATACATCTTGGAAGTGAATTCACTTCAATGAAAATCAGAAGATCAGTTCATTCAGACAGAAACAAGTATATAGATCTGTGTTCTATATAAATAAGTATATATAGAATTTTTCTGCTCTTATTTGTAGTGAATATTCAAAATTTAAGAATGCCATCCCAATAAAAATCAGTAATTTGTTTCTTAATCTGTCTATAACTATTTATTTCAGGGCAGGGTTGAACAGCTTGCATTATTTTTCTAGAGTTTCCTACTGTTGATATTTGCATTTTATCTGACCAATATGATAAATTACATTAGTGGATCATTCACAGATTTGAAATAGAAGTCTGATTATAGCAAAAAAAAACCTCCTTTATCAAAGGGTTTAAGGCCCTCCTTGAGACATTTCCAAGTAACCAGATAATATGTAGTAGTTTATTGTTCTTTTTGCCCACAATATTATTTATTGCCTGTCTAGTCTTTCTTCTCTAAGAAGCATCCAAAACCTTTCTGCATGCATTACCAATAATCCTTTTTTCCCCCTCTATCAGGAACGCAATTCGATAGAATTATATATTAAACGTGTCTAAGATATTTGTAGCAGAACTCAAGTTTGAACTGAACTTAAAAGATTAGGTCATTCTTCATTGTTACGCTTAAGAAATTGTAAGAAGCAAGTTACTCTTTTTATTTTTTTTGCAATGAAACAAGAATCTATATGTTAATTAATACATTTATGTGTACGTTGATCAGTGATTACGTTAGTAACATACTTATTAAATATGGAGCAGAGGAGAAAAAATATGGCTGACCTATTTAATCAATTGTACTAGATAGGATTTAGAGTACACTACATAGGAGACTCTATACTTACAGTCAGACTGCAACTTCCCAAAACTGCACTGAAACTGTAATTCATATGTGCATGAGTGTACACACACACACATTAAAACCTGTGTTCAGTTAAGTCCTATGAAAACATTTTTTTCATGTAGGACAATGTCTCTAATTATAACAGAATCAATTGTAAGGCATACTGAGCTTCAATTTTTCCTAAAAATGGGCATCTCTGTAGAAATTTTGATATGCAGAGAAAGTGGTCGTTCCTTCCACTGCCACGGCTTTACAAACAGACAAGATGGAATTCAAATGGTCTGCAGAAATCTAGAACACAACTGTTGTTTGGTAGGGAGGGAGTGGTTTCTTCAGGGTGTATGCTTGCCTATCTATTGGAAGAATTAACCAAGAGTTAATCCCCCAAAGCTTTGCATGAAATTATGTTAATTTGATAGTGTCTTCACAGGGTTAAAGTTTCCCCATTGATTAAAAAAGTCCCAGAGCAGCATGACAGAAATATACAAAGAGCATGAGGGATGAGGATATTAATAGCACCTTCATTATGTATTTTGTTAGTGAAAGGCATTTTAGTCTGACTTTTGAAGTGAGTTCCTTATGGAACAGTGTGAAGTTGTAAATTAAACAATAATATAAACATCTAACATTTCTGTAATAGGCTTGTTAATTGCATACAATATTGCCCCTTCAATTCAACTGAGTCACAAATAAAGTTTTTAGTCTTACAATGCTTCAAAACATTATTGGTTACTGAAAGGCCATCTGTGCTAATAATTGGGCATTTTATCAACCTGGATGTGACCCCAACATTTTTCAAGGCCAAAATGATCATTTTCCAATTTGGAAGGTATCTTAAGATCCTATGCAATTCCCAAAATGCAAAAAAAATCCATCTAATCTGCTTATTCCCTCCTCTGTTTTAAATCTGCAATTAGACTCTATTTTGTGCTATAACTTTACAAAAAAAATGTCTATTGATGAAGGGAAAAAAAAAAGACCATCAATGACTTAAGATGGGATTCCAGGCTCTATTACTGTCATAGGTTGAGGTAGGAAGGAGTTACAGAGATCCCTAACTCCATTGGTCTTCCAGATTACTTGCCAGATATGATATCACTGTTTATCTTACTATTATTAACTAATGTGAGGATTAACATTCCTTTCCTTGCTTCCATTACGTCCATATGTCACTTTCTACACTGTTTTTTGTTTTCTAAAATTCTCACCTCTGCTTTTCTGAAAATCTTAGACTCCATCTAAACTTGACTTTCTAAGTTTTTCTTTTCCTTTTGACCATTTCACTTCTCCTTCATCTGTTGGTTTTTGATTCAGTCCTGGTTCTGTCTCTCTATATGACCCAACTATCAGAAAGACCTTTCTTGGTTTCCCAGTTTTGTATCCCCTATTCCAGTGGTCCTCAATCTTTCTGGCTCAGTAGACTAGTGGAGATGGTAATGACAGGGACGGGGGGAGGGAGGGGATAGATTTATATGCATGTGGGTTGCTTTCAAAATGCAGCTTCTTGTACACACTCACCCACCATTTCTGCACTCTGGTTCCAAATGGGCTTTGGCTAGGTCATGGCACTGGGTCATGATCTGGGGGTTGGGAACGCCATCCTATTCCTTCTCCTCTATTCATATCCATACATTTTGTTGCATTATACAATCTAGCTAACATGTGGTGCAAATCATACAGGTTCTCAGCCAATAACACAAAATCATTTGCATAAGTATGTTTAGAGTTGTATTCGGACTAAAAAGCAAGGAGCAAGACTACCATCAGCCACAGAAGCTCACTGAGTGAATTTTTATTCTCTCTCTTTCAGCCCAACCAACTTTGCAGAGTTATTGTTTGTAAAATTGGAAGAGGCTTATCAAGGCTGCCTTGAATTTTTGGAGGAAAAATTAAATATAAATCTAATAAGCAAATATGCAATTAAACAAATAATCTCAGTTTGTAATTTGTTTTATTTTATTTTAGATTTGAATTTTTCCATCTGTTACACAACCTACTTAAAATGTAGCAAAGAAAGACAAGTGGTCTTATAGAAGAAAAAATAAAAGAACATTTTAATTTTCTTGCAAAGTGGTTCCATCAATGTTGTTATAGGTATCAACTAATTATCAGGATATGAAAACAGTGGAAACTGTAGAATCAGTGACTATGGACTCATTACAGCAAGAGTATTTCTCTAAATAGAATCCCATTGCTAAAAGAAAAAATTATCTGGGGAAAAAAGGATTAAAAGCTCAAGGATCAAATAACTGGTATCAAGTTGGTTGACCTACAGTAGGGCAACTGAACACTTAAAAACTTTAATCACATGACCAGTGGACAGAGGGGGTAGAACAAAGTTCCTATGAATCAGATTAACCTGAAGAAATGGACAATTGCTATAGGTTTATTTGAGAAAAAGCAAATGTACAATTATACCTTGAGGTTTAACTAGAGCTCAATATGCAGTACATATTAAAAGCACAGCAGGAACATAATATTTATGAATTTATTACAGTAAAAAAGAGCTTATCTTTTGAATAAAAAAACCAACAAACTACTACTTATTTCTATTTACATAACATATTGGAAAATGTTTCCTTTAAAAACCAATTTCTTTTAAATGACCATTGGAAGGATTAAGATGAAAGCAAATTTTCTTTAACATTTTGGTTAATTTATAGAAAGTAATCCCCATTATATATATAGTATTAAAAGGGGATGCAACGAATTCGTTATTTGTAACTCCTGCCAACTTTCCCATTGGCTTTGTTTGTCAAGCCAGCAAAGTAGGTCTCAAATGGCAACCATGTGACTATGGGGCACAGCAACAGCCAGAACTCCAAGGATTGGTCATTAAGTACTATTCATTTACAAGTTTGAATTTGATCATTAAGCAAGAATACCTCTGTTAAAATTTCTTGAATTCAACTATGCAACCAAACCATTTTTAAAGTTATAAGTTTTCAGGTACAAGCAACCAGAACAACTCTGAGAATGGATCAGATAGATTTATTTATTGTTGATCACCAATTTACAAGAATCTCAACAGACTGCCTGCCTTCTTTGGGAAACAGCATATATAGACCTAAAGGTTTGACGTCAAACATTTCCTTCCTCAAATGGGCTCTAAGTTGGAATGTCTTTTCACACACACCCCTCCCCACCACTATAGGGGCCTCCTCTGTTTCAGCCAGTGGTTCCACCACTTAAATTATGCCAAGTTCCTAGCAATGGAAACTCAAGCAGAAGTCTCTTCTGATACCTAATTGACAAGATCAAGAATAATGTATATTATTATATTTTCAGCCCAATGCATGGATGTTACAGGAGATGACCAAGAGATGACGAGGGAGGGGGTCAAGTGAGTTATCAGTTTAGAGTCTCTTTATGCCCACAAGAGATCTATATTCAACCCTCCTTGAAATTCTTCCTTAACTACCACCAACTTGCCTTGATCATTAGTAGTTTAGATTCTTGTTTAGAGGTAGCATGAAATAAACTTGTACTCATTTTGGACCTAACCCTAGCTTCCAACTGCTTGCTCCTGACAGGCGTCTCCAGAAGGAGAGTAGCGATAGTATTTAGCAATAGTACTTAAGACTTATATTCCACTTCACAGTGCTTTACAGCCCTCTCTAAGTGGTTTACATATTGCCCGCAACAATCTGGGTCCTCTTGTTATTGACCTTGGAAGGAAGGATGGAAGCCTGAGTCAACCTTGAGCCTGGTGAGATTCGAACTGCCTAATTGCTTGCAATCATCAGTCAGCAGAATTAGACTTCAATACTGCATCCTAACCATTGCAACACCACGGCTCCGAAAAGATAAAAGGGAAAGATGGTGGCCATGCACATAAAATAGGAGCAGGGCTTTCACTACATGGTTGTGGCAGCCTGTTCTGACCAAGGCTTCCTGAGACTGTAACAATTACACACTGTTCCCAAAAACCTTGTTTTTATTTCAACGGCTGTGAATTATATGCATTCACAACCTGTAATGAGTCCCAAACAGTTTATGAATAGTCCAACAGAAGTCTGCCACAGTCTTTCGGGA
>JANHFN010001378.1:0-18340 GCA_032468175.1 Toxicocalamus goodenoughensis | reverse complement strand
TCTCCACTGGATGGATTTAATATCTATTATTGGGCTTTTAAGGGGAGTGGTGCAGTGGCCTGGAGATGGAGCTCTTGCCTCATCATCAGGAGGCTGTGAGTTTGATTCAGGTAGCGGCAGATATTTCTCTCTCTGGGCACAATGAGAATATATCTGCTGCAAACTCCACATTGGTGACAGGAAGGGCATCCGGCCAGTAAACTCTCAGCTCCATTCAGTTGCCCCAATTCCACCCCGATTCAAGGGATTATGGGGTCATTAAAAGACAAAAAATAAATTGAAAAAACTAAATTTTAAAACTGCCAAAAGGTGTCAAACCGCTATCTTTTCATAAAGATCCTTTATAATAAATGAAGAAAATGTTCTGTTTCATTTCCAAGATAAGCCTTGGCTTCGTATAGAGGGGGGAAAAAAAACACCTTAGATTTTGGAGAGATGCACCTGCTTTTTCACTAGTTTTGCTTACTAGTTTTATGATGTTTGAAATTGGTGTTATAAATGCTCTTGTGCTCTTTGAGCTTGGTTGCTTGGAGCACCAACTTCAGCATCAGTGATAATGTTACCTAGTTCGCTAGTTTCAGGCTGCACAAACTCTATCTTTGCACGGTGTATTACAGCAGGAGTCCCCATGGACCAACACTGGTCCCCGGCATGCCAGAAACTGGGCCACACAAACAAGTGAAGCCCCATTTGCGGGTTGCAGGCAGACGCAAAACCACAACCCCTCTATTCCATAGAAAAACCTCTCTCCAACAGAATTGGTCCCTGGTGTACAAAGCACTGGGGAGCCACTGCATTACAGGGAGCTAAAATACACAATTTAATGAATTTGGGCCTTCTCATGTCTTACAGCTCCTTTTTATTTTACAAAGCCTTCTGCTGTTTTACAGCACATTGACCAAACTTTATGGCTTACTGTATTATCCAAATATGAAACCATCAACTCATAAAATATTTATCTGGTCTTTTTAAAGTTGCCAACAGAAAGGGAAGGGGAGCAGTGCAGCCGCTTGCAAACCAAAACTACATTCCATAAATGTTTTCAAAGATAGTAACTTAGGTGACCGAAGTTTCTGCCGAGCAAAATTCTAACTAGAGATCATGATTGATGATTCTTGGCTATAGATGTGTCCCATTGGAGAATATGAATTACGATATACCCAGGCGGTGGAGGGGTAACCAGGAACAAGGGTGACAATGAATAATGTGTCTCAGAGTCGGTTATACCCAGGCAATGCCAGACAGTTTAATTCCCAATAAATCCTTTTGAAGTTTTGGAAGTTCGGCTCGAGACTCATGATTTAAATGGGGTTAAGTGCCAGAATCCTGACAGAAGCCATCACTGAATCCAGGTAGCTAAATATCCACTAAATCTTAGCTATAAGATACCATTTCTGGAAAGCTAAAATGGAAGCCATTTTGGATCCAAATCAATCTTGGTTTAAAAACCCATAGAAAATGCAGGATGCGATGCCAGATACAGACAATTAACTGAGTTTCTTTGCTTAAGGTATCACACATGGTCTGTTCACAGCAGCTTCTATGTAGAGGTCAAAAAATCAAGAGAGGAGTCACAATCACAGGATAGTAATCCATCTCCTTTTTAACATGCAGGCATCACACAAGAAAGGAAGATGGTTTTATGACTATCATCTTTATTATTATTATTTTGATTCGCACACATCCTGGACACTAGTGGATAATTAACTGATATCAGCACTATTGAAGAATTTGGCTGTTGTCATTGACTGTGCTGTATCAAGAATGGTCAAGCATATTAAATTCAGATTTTAAATGAAATCAGCTAAGCAGCACTCTGCTTTTTGATTATACCACAAAATCATGACAAAATCCATAAAATTTCTGATGAGAGTGCAATGCGTAAACCTGTTTAGATGTAGCACATCGTTTTGCATATCACAATGTAAATAGTCCTTGACTTACAACAGTTCACAGTGACTGTTTGAAGTCACAATGGCCCTGAAAAAAGTGACTTATTACCATTTTTCACACTTATCACCATGGCAGCATCCCCCATGGTCATATGATTTAAATTTTCATGCTTGACAAATGGTTCGTATTTATGACAGTTGCAGTGTCCCAGTGTTGTTAATTTAACACAGTGATTCGTATATCAAATGTGGCAAGAAAAGTCGTAAAATGGGACAAAACTCACAACAAATTTCTCACTTAACAACATAAATGTTGGGCTCAATTGTGGTTGTAAATTGAGTACTACCTGTAGCGTATGCCCTAAAATAAAATTTATATAAGTTTGAAAATCCTCTCGTTAAGTAGAAGGAGTTGGAAATTCTAGTGTGGACTAAGAATCAAAGCAGGGCCAGGCCTGGTTAGTAATTGGATGTGGGACCACCAATGGTATCCATGGACTGTGACACTGTTGTCAGTGACAAAATTTATGAGCCAGCAGCCACCAAAAAAGCCAACACAGTCCTAGGCTGCCTTAAAAGAGGAATAGAATCAAGATCATGTAATGTGTTAGTATCATTTTATAATGCCTTGCTAAAATCACACTTGGAATACTGCATCCAGTTTTGGTCACCATGTTATTTAAAAAAAAAGACTCTAGAAAGAGTGCAGAGAAGAGCAACCAGGATGATTAGGGGACTGGACACTAAAATGGTGGCTGGAATTGGGTATGTCTAGTTTAATTAAAGAAAAGAAGGACTAGGGGTGACATGACAGCAGTCTTCCAATATGTAAGGGGTTGCCAGAAAGAAGAGCAGATCCAAAGCACCTGAAGATGGAACGAGAAACAACGAATAGCAACTAATGAGAAGACCAATGTAGAAATAAGGAGAAATTTCCTGGCAATTAGAACAATTAATCTTGGCTTGTAATGGCTTGTCTTTTGAAGATGTGGGTGCTAGAGGTTTCTAAGAAGAGATTGACCAACCACTTGGTATAAGGTCTTCTACTTGAGAAGGGGGTTGGACTCAATGACCACCAAGGTCCCCTCCAACTCGGTGGATCTGTTACTCTGATCATCGGCATCACTACGCAAACTCTGCCTCACGTATGTGCATGCGTTGGCACAATGCATGCACAAAAAGGATGGAGTTTGCATTGCAATGTGACCATGCTTCTTTGGTCATTCGGCCACTCCCCTTCCTCCCCGTGGTAGATACCTATGGAGAGGGCAAATCTGTATGGAAGTATCTGTGTAGTCCAAGCAGCTGAGCTTAACTCGAGAACCTCTTTACCTTTTCTTAAAACAGCAAAAATGTACATGGATCAGTTAGGAGCCATGGCTAGGAAATTCCCCGTCCTCTACTATAACTGTCCAGGCCTATGTATGTTCCTTATAAAACAAGCCTCTTGATGGAAGCTAAGATACTAGATAAATATATCTTGAGATTTGATAAGTGTTCTGACCTGGCTCCAAACATGACAAGCCCTCTGTAGTTAAATCAATTATTCTTTTATTAGGAATTTTTGTCTCTCTCACCGCAGGCTAACGAGTCCGGACAAGCCAGAAGATGAATAGTTGTCTGCCACACCTATTCATCTCCGCCCCCTGCCTTTTATCCCCAGAGCTAGGGTGGGGCTTTGCAAGCAGCAGTGACTCTCCCGTCCAAAGGTCCGGCCCATAGATTTCCACCGCTCTCCTCTCCTCTGACTTCTGCGCATCCATGTGTTAGGCACTGGACCCAGCTGTTCCTCCTCTTCCTCATCAGCCACCACCAGACCTGGACTGGACAACTGAGGGCTGATGGACAGGCCAGGCTCTGCCTCTGTCTCTCTCTGACATCTTCACTCCCTCTTCTCCCCCGGAGCTCTCAGGTTGCCTTGATGCTGACCCTGACTCCCACGTCTTCTCCTCCTCCTCTGATTTGGATGCTGGAGGGGCTGACAGGCCACAACAATTGGACTTGCTTCCAAATATACAGGTAGTCCTCGACTTACAATCACAATTGAGCCTAACATATCTGTTGTTAAGTGAGACTGCTGAATATAACTCCGCATTGCCAACAGGAAGGGCATCCGGCCAGTAAACACTCAGCTCGATTCAGTTGCCCACACTCCACCCCGCAAGGAATCATGGGATCATTAAAAAGAGAGGATGATGATAGAGGTAGTCCTTGACTTACGACCACAATTGAGCCCAACATTTCCATCATTAAGTGAGGCATTTGTTAAGTGAGTTTGGCCCCATTTTATGACATTTCTTGCCATCGTTAAGTGAATCACTGCAGTTGATAAGTTAGTAACCCGGTTGTTGAGTGAATCTGGCCTCCCTATTAATTAATTGTGCTTGTTGAAAGGTCGGAAAAGGGGAGCACACAACCATGGGACATAGAAATGGTCATAAGTATGAACCCATTGCCAAGCGTCTGAGTTTTGATCATACAATCGTGGGGATGCTGCAAAGGTCGTAACTGTGAAAAACGGTCCTAGGTCAGTTTTTTTCAGTGCCGTTGTAATTTGAATGGTCACTAAACAAATTGTTGTAAGCTGAGGACTATCTGTATAGCTAATCAACAATGAAACATCTTACTTGGGCCTATTCATGAGTGGTTCTGGTTGCTTGACAATATGTTTGTCCAAAGTGGCCGCTTCGTTCATGTCAGCTTTTCCCAACTTAGTGTCTTGTAAATATTTTGAACCCTCTTTAATTACAATTTACAAAGGGTGTGTTTGATATGCAAAAGAACAACAACAACAACAACAAAAGAGGACATTAGGTTGAAGAAGGTCGAATAACAAAAAATGTTTTTGTTGATGATGAGAAGATAAGAGTAAATGATCTGTTATTTGCTGGGCTTTCAGCAAAAGTTCAAGAAAATAGGACAAAGGATTGAATGTCTGCCTGACAGATGAAAATGAACCTGTACAACTTTCTATCCTGATTATTACTGCAGACTATTGAAACAATAAACCTACCTAAGTAAGTCCCAATGCGTATATATCCTCCAAAGACTTCCAAACATTTCTTCTGATAGACCTAATTTAGACTCCATCAATTGTAAAGAAAAAATTAAAATGCAAGGTTACTTCATTTGGTCCAAAGGTCCTTGGCACTTTCATTTAAACTCTCCGGGGAAAACCAGCCCTGTTTCTCATTCCTGTACTTCCAAAAAGTGCTTTGAACCTTGGAAAATGAAGGAGAGCATTGTAAACCGCTTAGAGAGGCCTGTAAAGCATTGTGAAGCTGTATATAAGTCCAAGTGCAGTCACTACAGGGATAGTGCTTAAGCTTATACCATGGAGAATTTTATAGGTGATCTTGAGTTGCACCTGGACGCCTATAGTAACCGGTGTAGCTCAGAAAACAAAGGTTCAACCATCCATGCCTCTGCATTGTGGACCAGTGACAGCTTCTGGGCTGTTTTCAAGGGCAGCCCTACTGTTCTGTCCTAGGCTTCCCCAAAAAGCACTAAGCCAACTCCGAGTCCCGTCAAAACCTCTTTTATTAAATTAATGTGAATTTAGTGCATTCACATTCAGCCAACGGCTTGGCAAACAGTCTTGCAAAGGTATACTAATTGGCTCAGACCTTATCTAACCTGGAAAGCTGCTTGGTAAATATTTCCACACGCAGTGCTGACAAGGAAGGGCTGGGCTACACAGACAAATCTTCATAAGGTTGGAATGAATGAACGAATGAACGAGCGAATTGTTTCTGGAAAATCCCCCTCCCCTTTTGCTCCTCTTTTAATCCTGATGGGAGGGGCCATTCATTGTCCACCTGTGGCCTTACTTCCACGTCGACCCTGATTTCTTAATTGTTCCTTCCTTTTGGCAGCTCTGCGCATGCGCAGGCTAGGAACCGGTTCCAGAAGCTCCCCCGCCTCACTGCTGTCCGAGCCCGAAGGCAGCTGATGACTGCCAGCCTGCCCTGGCCCCCTCTCTGCCTCTGATGCAGAGCCCTTGTCCGAGCCTTCCTCAGCCTCCAAGACTGGCCCAGGTTCCTCCCCAACCTCCTTGCTGTCCAACTCTGCTTCCACGTCCATCAGCCGCTGGTGGGCCACAATGCCCACCTAGAACACATTGTAGTAGTCCACATCTGAGGTGCAGTTGTCCACATCTGAGGTCCTACTCTAAAGTACCTCCATTTCTGTTTTGGAGTGCTTGCCAGTCCAGAAACAGTTTGTGGATAGAGGATGAATCCATCCAAACACTTTTGTACGCCAGCTACCACTTCCTCTTCAAGAAGAAGCTGCAAGTCCAGAGAGACCTTCAAATTGTGTATAAGTCCCAATGAAAGAATGGAAAATGTTCAGTTCAGAGGGGTCCAAATACCCACAAGCCGCTCAATGTTGCTAGGATGCTGAATCTATCCCACCCTGTCCAGATACAAACACACTAGGATGAGACTTCAAAAGCTCACTTCGTTGACCAGGGATGTAGGTACACATCTTGGTATCATCTTTATATATGTGTGTGTGTGTAGATGTGACGTATGTACATAGATATTAAACTGGAGGGGCTAGTTATCCAGATGTTTACCTCCAGATCTGATTACCCAATGTAATAGGTGTTCTGGTCTTCACCTTTTAAGTTTCTGGTTGAAATCATGACTCCTGTCCCAAGCAGATGGCCACTACTATGCTCTCAGATACCATGTTAGAACCTGGCCCCTTCTAAAGCCAAGACTTTTTTTTAAAAAAGCAATAGTTTAAAAGTCTAATACTATTTCAATTTTGTTGCCTGCAGAAGAGGAGTTGACATTCTGTGCTGTTCATTTCGATCCTTATCCATCTTAAACATTGGAAAATGATATTTTGGTTCTCCCGTAGCCTGTTCCTTTTCTAGAGAAGAATTGTTCTACAACTGTACCATGGGTTTATCCTGAGTGACCCGGTCTACCGTCTAACAGGCCAGCTCTGGACCTGTTTGACTTCACGTATCCTTACTCTCCTCAAAACCATGAGCCACGGTAGAGAATGGATTCGTATATGTGTCAGTTGGCCACAGCTTGTGAGTGCATCACCCATATAAAATGTACGCTTGAGAGCCTTCCGAAATGCGGATGACCGAACGCCAGTCTGTGCTGTTGACCCTCATGGTGTGTTCCTAATTTTCTTCCTTGGCTGCTAAAGCTCTGTGTCTAACTTTTCAGTTTAAATGCATTGGTGAAGCAAAGAAATTTCGGGGTGGGGAATAAACCTTTCTTCTCTTGGGTTCCGGAAGGTAAGCAGGAAGAAGCTCTGAGCCCAGCCGACAAGCTAAAACCTGAATGTCCTAACCACCGTTGTGTCACTGGTTTCCTTTCCTCTGGCTGTCTCGTGTGCAGTACTGTGCGTTTTGCGCTCTCAATGGTTGTGACTAGCGTTGCCGTCACTTCGCAGGAGTTCTGTGTATCTAACCCTTTCTCTTGTCCGACCTTCTTTGCATGCCTCCAAATACAGTTAGCTGTGCAATCGATGCATGTTGAAAGAAGCCTAATCTTTGTTTTTCGTCTCTCTGTTACCACCAGGCCTCCTGAACCCGTTTACAGCACTGTGAACAAATTCTGTGATAAGCCACCTTCTCCTAGACATTATTCCCCTGTCGAGTGTGACAAAAGCTTCCTTCTTTCAGCTCCCTACCCCCACTACCACATAGGCCTGCTCCCTGACTCTGAAATCATCAGGTACTGCATGTGCTTATTCCTCATTTCCACATGTGAGAATGCATGGGTGTGGCGGAAGGGCAGAGGAGATAGGCTGTACACGCCGCCCACGCTGTATGCCCGCCTCTCCGAGGCTTTCTCTCGATTGATTGAGAAACACCAGAGAAACGCCATCTCTCCGGTCAAGAAAATTCAGTCTGGAGAGCTGTGAGCCCTGGTGGCATCCCACCTTTGGGGGTGGGACCTTACCTTACCGAAGGTGGGAAGTTGCACTACATGGAATTGGATCTCTAACTCTGGGTTGACACCTCCGAAAGATGCAGCCCTTTGGAGAATTTTTCAAGTCTACTGAAGATTCGAGAGGGATCCTTCTGTAGATTTTGTAGATTCAAGTGTGGAGCCTTCTGCCGTCTCACCTACCTCTGGGTGGTTTGGTTATGAACCTTTCAGGCAGTGCCCTTTGCTCAGTTTCATTCCTCTGTGCTCAGTTGTAGGGCTCATAAATGAAAGAGGGAAAGAGGAGAAACGAACAACAAGACAATACGGGTGGCTATTTTTAAAAAAAAAATACAAGGAATTCAGTGGCAGAGAGAATTCTGAAAGAGACAGTGGGGGGAAAAATGTGGTAGGCCTTCGTTCTTGCACAAATATTCTTATGTGTATCTAAGATTATGACTTTAGTCTGTTATTGCTTCACCAACAAAGTAGCAGATGAAGACTAAATCCATATAAATGCAGATTTATGTAATTTTAGGTTGTTGGTTTTTTTAATTTATATTTTCTAACCAAGGAGAGCAGCAACCTAGAACTAAGGAGAAATGTCCTAATGGTGAGAGCAATTAACCAGTGCCTTCAGAGGTTGTGAATGCTCCATCACTAGAGGCTTTCAAAAATTTGTCTAAGCTGGTATAGGAATTCCTGCTTAAACAGGGGGTTGGAGTAGAAGATTCCAAGGTCTCTTCCAATTCTATTATTCTAGGTTCTATATGGCCGCCCCTCTCACTCTCAGTGACTCTGGGTGACTTACAAAGATAAACATCTCATTTTTTTTAAAAAAAGATAACCATCCCATCCCATCTGGCGCCAACAATCCATCAAACAAACCACTTGATGGGCTCCATCGAATTCTGGGTTCACCAGGCCCACTGGCAAAACCAGCTCTTTAGGGCCTTGTAAAGTGGGGGCCAATCTTATTTTTGCAGAGATGATCCACAAGGAAGGAGCCATCACAGAGAAGGCCCTTCTTCTTAGTCCCACCAAGATGGACTTCCTCAGGAGAGTTCTGATCAAGGCTTCCTGAGACAGTAACAATCACACAGTAACCTTGTTTTTATTTCAACGGCTGTGAATTATATGTATTCCCAGCCCGTAATGAGTCCCAAACAGTTTGTGAATAGTCCAACAGAAGTCTGCCACAGTTTTTTGGGGGATAAGGCTGATAAACACCCACCTTTATCTCCCTTGAAATGCTGCCAACAACTAAATTGCCAATTAGCTGTACAAGGCCAAACTGAGCACAAAGTCATCACAGAGCTTCAGAGTTTAAACCGACCAGAACAAATAAAGTTGCTTCCTGCAAAGGCTCATGTCCCTTTGCTCCTCCTTTATGTCTTATGGGAGGGGCCAATCATCTCCAAGCCTTACTCCTGAGTCGCCCCCTTTATCTTAAATGTTCTTGCCTTCTGGCAGTTCTGTGCAAGTGCACACTGGGAACAGGCTCCACCTCCTGTTCTTCTGCCTCTCTAATGTCAGATTCTGGAGGCTCTGGAGTCAGCACATAACTCTCAGATGGCCCTGGCCCTATCTCTGTGTCAGACACAAATCCCTCATCTGAGTCCTCCCCAGACTTCAGGACTGGCCCATGATCCTCTCCACTGTTCGACTCTGCTGCCAGTTCCGCAGGCTGCCAGCAGACTATAACACAGCCTCTTGACTCGGGGGGCCACATGTTATGATTAATTAGATAGCCACCATTGCAAAAGAGACACATGAAAATTTACTTCATGATAAGATATTCCATGTTTCGCTTTCCAGCTATTTCATTTGTGTTTCAGTTTTAATTTTATATATGTAGAAAATATTTTGACAGACAACTGATCCTTGTAAGCAGAAGGTCTGCAAATATCTGTGTGCATATAACCTGAAGTTGAAACTAATGTAAACTGAAGAAGAGGAAGGGAAAGATAATGGAAAATAAAGACACAAAGCAAAATAGACTAAGGTTTGTGAAATGGAGAGAAATAAATAATTTCTAGAAGCTTTTCGCTATCATAGCTCCAGTTATTGCCTAGTTAAAACATGGGGGAAAGGTCTGTGAAAAAGTAGATTTTAGTAAATAATTAGGAGAAAAGTAAAATCTGAGAGACAATTGAAAGGAAACAACTATATGCTAAAGGAAATAGTGTCCAGAAAGAAAAATACAACTAAGTGTAAATGTACACCAGACTTATGGCAAGGATATTGTGTGTTGTTGCAGGGGGAAGAACCTTAGGCCACATTGGGATTATAGCAATTAGTGAAGCCTAAGGCCAATACAAGACCCAGAGTAAATCAGGATATCTAAATTCAATTTCCCATTCAGCTGGAATGTTTTAACTGTATGTCACTTATCATCTGTCAATCTGTCACAGAGCTAGGGTGATGAGGATAAAATATGTGAACAGTATATTGGAAGGGGATATACCAAGACTTAGAAAAAATTGGAATAATTCAAAATATCACTAAGAAATAGCAAATGAATACTTCAGTGTCAAGCTTACCTAGAAAAAGTTTTGAGCCCGGCGGGGGGGAAAAAAGATTCAAGCAACTCACAGAAACTCCATCTAAATGATTTCACCCTGAAATAAGGGGTTTTTCCTCATTTAATTTTCAGGATTCTGATTTTAACCCCTTATTTATTGATATTAAATGTGATTAGTAAAACTTCATATGAATTGCACTTCACTGGTTTTCTGCTACTAAAAGTCTGACATACAAATTTTTTCCCAAGCATCTTGAATAGGATAAAAATAAGTCCTATTCTAGTATTTTTAGTGTCTTTCCTCATAATTTTATATGGATTTCTGAAAATTGAATTCTACCATCACAGTATTACTTTCAGCAATTTGGTTTTTAATTATCCATTAATACCTCCTGATCACTGATGGAAAAAGATCAGAAGTCAATACAAAGAAGGGGAGGTAGCCTTTCTCTGCAAATGTAAACACATTCACAAGGTGTGAATGACTCACTATAAATGTAAAGGAATAATAGTGGAGCCTAAGTTTTAAGATTTGAGAGAAAGTTGAGAGATCAAAACTTATCCTGTTCTTCCAACTAAAATTTAGAGCTAAAATTATTATAATTGATAATAAACAATATTAATATCATTAGAAACTGGTCAAAGAGTATAGGTACATCATCATTAAAAAAAACTTTTAAAGACAAAGTAATGATCTTCAACATCTCATTTTCCCCTCTGAATGAGAGACTCCCCCTTCCTTCAGTTCTTGATCATTTATAGTTGACACTTGCTCTAATTTCTCATTGTCATCATTGTCATCATTTAGTTGTATTCAACCTTTGGCCATTCTATGGATCAGCACACTCCATGCCTCTCTGTCTTTGTCTCTGTCTGAAATAAAATTTCTCATTTTATACAGCATAAATTGGAGCTTTTCTGAATGGTCATATATTAACATATGACAAATTAGAGCCAAACTGCCATTAATAGAAGAAGCTAGGTATTGCCAAATTCTGCTCATGGATTTCTCATCTTGGTAGAAGTAAAGTGGTTGGAAATGTCCAATCTCCTTTCCCCCTGAAAGTAGCTATGGCTACCAAATCTACTGCAGAGAATTAGAGGATTGTATCCGAGGAAGAAGAATCTGAATACGAAGAGGAAGATGAACAGCTGACAGGCAGTGGCTCCGTTGGCTGTGGAGAAAACTGGGGAAGGGCAAAGTCCGGCTGGGCAGAGTAGGGAAGAGGTAGAACAAGGGAGAGGGAGTTCAGAGGAAGACTCAGGCCCACCCCTCTTCATCCCAGGGCATGCATGGAGGAACGGAGAAGAGAGCAACGTGAGTTGCATGGTTTACAGGGGAGGAAAGGACCCTGATTCCCTGATTCATTAGGCACACCTGAGAAGAGAGTTTAAAAGAGATGCAAGCTGAGGGCAGCATATGCTGGAAACAAACGTGGGTTAATCTTGTGTGCGTTCCTGGCATCCTCCCAAATGGGTTGATTTACCGCCATTCCTTCAGGTCTGGAATTCCTTCTCTTGCCTGCCATATTAATTACCTCATCTTGCCTTGATTGGACTTACAGTTAAAGTTTTTGTTGACAACATTTTGGACTTCAATCTCTGCAAAGGCTGTTCCTGGGAGAGTTTTTTCTCCAGACCAGAAGGTAACCAGTATATTGGGGGCAAAGTTAGAGCTAATAAAGGGACCCTTGCTTATTATTTGACTGTATTACCTTTGGCCCTGGGTCATCACGAACAATGTGAGAAAAATTCACTATGCATATGGTATTCTGTATTCTATTATAATGACCTTTATGGAAACAGAGCAACTTCTATGAAAAGAATAGTTTTCCAACTGTAGAAGAACATCTATGAATAATTCTATTTTTAAATTGTTGGTATTTTCTAGATATGGATATGAATGTCATATGCCCATGTATTAGTAGCTTTAAATTAAGGATAGAAGAAAGTACATTTCCAGTTCAGGAAGTTTCTGTTTATTTTTATTTATAATGTTACTATATTTCTGTATTAGTTTATGAATAATTCTCTCAAAATGGATTGTCTCCCAAAATACCTATTTAAATTCATTATTTAATCTGCCAAAATTGAGAAAAGCAAAATCTGGCAAAGTGCTACGTTTTGATCAGGACACTAATTCAACAAGTAAGAATCATAGCATTTTGTATGGAAATATGGAAAAATGCAAGAATCATAGTATTTTGTATGAAAATATGGAAAATGCAATCTATGTAGCATACCTATTTTAAAAACATAAGCGGGGAAAAAATAGAAGCACCTGGCTTAATTAGAATTTTCAACCTAATTTATTTAGATACCTACTGGAATATGATGAGAAGTGTGAATCTATTCATAATTATATGCATGTGAAAGGAATGTGCAGGTAGCAATAATATCTGAATTTTTAATTCTTTCTAAACCCCTTTCGTCAAAAGATAACATCAAGTAAGTCTCACTGAAGGATTACTTTCTAAAGGTTTTATCTCTTTCAAAAGGCCAGAAACCCAGAGGTATTATTTTGTATTTTACACAATTTAAGTTTCTTACTCTTTATAACATAAGTGTAGAAGTAAATTAAATGGGATTTTGTAAGCAATGCATTTTCATGGCACAAGGGAGCTAAAAATCACGCTTTAACAAGACGTCTAGCTACTAAGAACATGAGTATCATGTTTTGATTACAAATATATAGTATTTATCAGTCATCAATCCAGAAATAGATAAAAGCCATGTCTGAATTGCTCAGAATAGTAAATCAGAAAGTGCTGAAATGAGTTACATTCAGTTTTCGCAAAACATAAGAAATTAGGAACAAAGAATATCTTGCATTTCAGGATTATTATTATTATTTTTGGTAGTACCAAAAATCTACCAGCCTTGCTGAATGCTTTTCTGAACTAAAAAGAAATCTCTATTCAAAGGGAAGATAATGTAACATAAAGGCAGTATGAAAATACTGGAATTTCAGACTTGGAAAGACCATTGTGCTAAAGATATATAGCATGGAAGAACACGATGTGGTCTTGGATTATAATGAAATATTTGTTTATTAAATAAAGATATTAAGAAAAATAGAATCATAAATAATTAAGAAATCCACTGTTGAAAATCAAATATTTTACCTTGCTGGACAAGCCTTTTTTCCATTCACACTTCAAGATAATTTTTCAATTAATTCTAATTTTGGAGAAAAATTTGTATACATACCCAAAACATGCATAAGCTACAATATACAGAGCACAATACATTTTTAATCCTAACGTAGATCTTTGCAAAAAGTGGCAGTCTGGGCTAATATTTGCTAAACTCCTTCTGACTGAATGACAAATTAGAAGTCCTACTTTCAAAAGGAAAGGCTGGAGATGGATCACACATCAATCTTACTGTTTCTTATCAATAAAGCAATTCACCTCATGTTGCTATTCTACAAATCTCTTTCATGCAACATCATTCTATAGTATTGCTTGAAGTGATGCTTCTTTCACCAAATGTGTTATTATGCTTTGTGAAAACTCCCTTCCCAGAGATTTGAAAGCTGATAGAATGCACTATATTAGTTAAAGAACCTATTCCTGAGAGTGATTCTTAAAGAAAAAAACAGATACTTCTTTTTCCCAATGTACTGTAATGTCAAGCAGGTTGCTTGAAGCCCTATGTACAACCAACTGGACCATTCTCATTTGTTGTGTAATCAATATTTAAGACATAAATGGAGGACTCAGTTCTTGAAAATCAAACTAAGAACTACTATGAAGAAAAGTATCTCTTTTTGAAAGTGCAGCTATGTCAGTCCCCGTCCGTCCGTCCCCGCTGCCCATACATATGAGCCGAGAAATGTTACTGATAGTCACTGCTTCCGTAATTCCAATCCTGCTGATTGCATCTTGGAACCCATTCCTTTCAGAAGCTTTCTTTCTTCAGCAAAAAAAAACCTATCCATTTTTCAACCTCAGAGCAAAGATTTCAGGGTTATTTTGCTGTTCTCCTAATTTCAATTACACACACACTGACACAAACGTATGCAGAGAGGGAGAGAGGCACACAGGCAGGCAGACAAACAGATAGGCAGATACTAACTAACTATTAGAAAGCATTTATGCAGGTGTGCATAATACCTTACTAGACCTTACAATATTACTGTTCCCTTGTACTCTTCTGTGCGCTCTGAAAAATTGCTTCAGCACTGGAAGTCCCTCTAGAACTGGGGTGGAGGTGGGGGGAGATGGCAATGAGGGATAAGGATGAATGTGGAAATTAATCAAACTTGTCTCTTCTGTTCAGAGTAATAAAAATTCTGTGTCATTTTCATGCTCTACGTAGTATGCTGGGTTCCTATCACCTAATTCCATGTAGAACGGCAGTCACCTATCTAGATACCTTTTAAATAAGTGGTTCAATATTGCATTCTTGACTTTTACTAGGAACAGATGCATTTTTCTTTTCCTTTCTACTAATTGACCAAGGGAATAAAGACCTCGTATCCGTTCCAAGATATAAAGTCAGCGACACCAATGAGAGATTTAATTTCAATCCAACTCACAATCGATGCAAACCAGGACAAACTTATCTCTGCTACATCACATAAATTAGAATAAACATCCATGTTCTAGCTGCAGTTCGCAAGATCTTTGAATCCAATTTCCATTTTAACAAAAGTTCACAATACAAAAGACTTGAGCTTATTGTGATATCTGCTTTTTTTTAAAAATATGAACAGATTTCTAGAGCAGACATAGGTGCTGGATAGTTTTTACATACTGCAAAATAATCAGATTAGTCACTGCACCAGTTGCAACTTTGCTAGGGGCTGTCGTCTTTACTTGCTTTTCCATTCTTG
Source organism: Toxicocalamus goodenoughensis (assembly GCA_032468175.1). Classification (NCBI taxonomy): domain Eukaryota; kingdom Metazoa; phylum Chordata; class Lepidosauria; order Squamata; family Elapidae; genus Toxicocalamus; species Toxicocalamus goodenoughensis. The sequence continues at coordinate 3,184 of JANHFN010001378.1, read as the reverse complement.
TGTTTTCTCCTTTCCTCCTATGTAGGCCCTACTAAGGCTCTTTGCCATTATTTCTCTAACTGCTTTCCATCTGTTCTGAAGAGTATGCGTTTATAGCACTACAGCAGGGTAGCTTTAGAGGGCTTTTCATCTTAATGAGTGTGAATGAATGATGTGGTAGAAACTCTAGCTAGACTGGAAAGAGGGTTAAGAGGGGGTTGACTTAGAGTCCTTGCACTACAGAAAGTGACCCACGCATGTCCTCCTAAAGAATCCCAAAAATCTTACAGCAAAAAACCCTTTGCAAGGGAATTTAATCAATCTGGTAAGATTCTTGCAACATAGTTGACTAACAATAAAGATTCTGCTTGAGACTGTCCATCTATGGTTCTAGTTGCTTCTAGAGGGAGCACTGTTCTTTTTCAAAGTGAGGGAGGTATTTGGACATTCAAGAGGCATCATCCATCCAGTGGTATAAAAATGTTCCTGATGATTTGGAAAGTTGAAGCCAACAGCTATGTAAAAGAGCCTATTTATTTTTACTTTATTTTATGAGATACTTTCATTCTTTTACAGTATCTTATAATCGGATAGAGCAGGGGTGTCAAACTTAAGGTGCTTAAATCTGGCCCGCAGAACCAACCAGGAAATAGCAAAGAACTGGCCCACAATGCCTCTGGAAGCCAGCCTGCGCCCCATTTTGGCCAGTAAAGTGTTGCAGGAGGCCACCAAGGCTGAAAATGGAGCGTGGAAGGCTGCACCCCATTTTGACCAGCAAGGTGCTGCAGAAGGCATCTATCCTGTCTCCCCGCACCAAGCTGGCCCATGGAGGAGAAATACAATGCTGATCTGGCTCTTGAAGAACTCAGTTTGACACCCTGGGATAGAGGAAGACTTCTATAAAAACATTTTATACAAAGGATAAAATTCATAAATGGCATATAAATACATATCTGTATATCTAGATTTTGCCAATTAAAGGTTATTTAACTAATGAAGTTTATTTTAAAAAATGGGGCAGAAAGAACAGTGCCAAAGAAATTTTACAATCTACAATTTATATTAACATATTATAGCCCTTATTTGTTCAACTGTACTAATTAGATAATTTGTATAATCTGTGTCCCTTATTTGTATAATTTTATTCCCTTATTTATATTATACCATTTCATATAGTTAATAGTAAGACTTGATATCTAAACAGATTAAAAAGCAAATTTTTGTTCCACCTACCCAATCTATTAATGAAATACAACAATTAATTATTCATATGACAAAAAATTAAATCAACTAATTACATGGTAGTAAAATGTATGACTCCTAATAAACTTTAGAGCTTTGGACCAAGATTTTTAAAAATTCTAAACGCCTGAAGCACAAATACACAAGGCTAAAAGTTTATAACATAAAGCCAACATACAATTAGCAGCACCTTATTCTTATTATCTTTGAGTAGTTATAATGGTTGGTCTGTAGTTCATTTTTCTCCATGGATTACTTCTTGGATTGCTTCTGTAGATTAATTTTGGAAGCACTGGTACATTCTTTTTTATTTTTAAAAGCAAGCTACCGCACAAAACTAAAATCAATGAAGAAATCCTATTTGGTGACCTTCCACAGCCATGATTGCGTCTTAAAAATGTAATGAGTTTTCCTCCTCTCTCTTATAACAATTGGCAATAACTGATACAGTGCTATGATTTCATTTAAACAACTTTCCATCATTAGGAAAAAAACTGAAGAAAAGAAAAGCTATGCAAACTACACTAACCATTCATCGAGAACACACTGAAAAGTATACTTGAAGGATGAAAATGCAGTATTAGCTCCTCTACAATAATTGATCAAAATTGAGAAAAATTAAGCAACACAAAGGTAAACAACAGTATTTAATTCACATTTTTAGAATGTAGCTATTGCAGCTATAAAGTAAGATATGGTGTGATTTCAACTGCAAGGGTTGCATCCTTGAAAAGTCCTAAGATTTATGAAACAAGATTTAATAAATTTAAAGAACTTATGGAAAAAAAACCAAGGTTAAAACTATGAGACAGGTAAAATCATGATTCAAACTGTTAAAAATTCCTCAATTTCCCCTGTATTTAAAAACATAGTAAAGCTAATATAAGCTGTATAAGCTAATAATGAATAAATCAGTTTTAAGTATTTTTAATGATATCATGACAATTATACCCATTTACCATCATTTTCTAAACATGTACATTTGTACAATACAATATTGTGGCTAGGTGATTAGGAATAAATGGTTAAATTGTTTATTTTCCCCTAAGTAGATCCATGAACTGCTGAGACACTTCTCAGAGACCTGTATCATTATGTCTGTTGAAATTCCTCATAGCCTTGGTACCCCTAACACCATTTTTAAGATCAGCTCAGGCAAGGAGCCTGTTGAGTAAGGGCCAAATGCCTATCCTGTCTTGATTACAAGGGGTTTTCAGGGATGGGAGAAGGGAAGAACTTTTTTTCACATCATAAACAAGAAAATGAATGCATTATTGAATAGGCACGGTATCTAGAAGCCCAGCAACACTACATCATAAATGGCCATGCTCCCCCAACCCCTATCCTTCTAACTTCCATGCATCCTCTGACTATATAGCAAAGCAGTACCTTTCAAACTGTATTCAAGGCTTGCTGTTGGGAGCTATTATTACAACCCAGCCAACAATAGGAATACTGAAAAGTTTATTACATTTGGCATTCTACTGGTTACCTCTGATTTGGGGAGGCCCCATTCTCTGCCACAGCATGGAAAGTTGAAGGAGTTCTGCTGTAGCTTGTGCCCTAAATTAACACTTCAAACTAAATCATACAGACTACGTTTCTGTATTAAAGTCTCTATGGCTTTCAGCTAGCCTCCAGCTTGGAACAACTTACATTTATTTATGAAGTTTCTCTTTAAGGTACATGATCCTTGACATTAGAGAAAAATAGCTTCAGTGATTCCAAGGTGCAACATTTCATTCATCCTGATCTAATGAATCGTGATCAAAAATATTTTTAGCAGAACCTTTAGCAGAACTGAGAGAGATAAAATTTATACTGCACCACTATTCGGTGCCAATAAAAACCAAGACCCTGGATGAGAGATGTTTCTTTTATCTTACCTCCAGAGCCTTCAGCCGTTCCAAGAATGATTTTGTTTTGTCTCTTTCCTCTTCGCTGCTGTTGTTTTCACTCCTTG
>JANHFN010001376.1:141449-153592 GCA_032468175.1 Toxicocalamus goodenoughensis | reverse complement strand
CCCCCCCGACCGGTAAGAAGGGGGGGAAACTTGCCCAGCAACTTGCAACAGTCCCTGTCAGCCTTGTCACTGACTTTCTGGGGAAGCTGGCAGGAAAGGCTGCAAGTGGCGATCATATGGTCCCTGGGTACTTGGCAACCAGTTGATATGTGAGAACAGGTTGCCAAGAACCCAGACTGCAATCACGTGACCACAGAGTTGGTCCTTTAGCTGGAAGCAATTCTTACTTGCTTCAAGGTAATAAAGGGACTTTTCATAAGCCTGCCTTAACTCAGAACCCGAAATCCAGATGATTAAGCAGTAAACAACTTACCCATACTGCGGTGCTCCTGTTTTAATATCACCAATAGTGACCTGAACATCATCTTCATCATCATCACTGTCACTGTCACTGTCATCTTCGGCCTCTGTCACTTTCTAACCCCCCCCCAAAAAAGACTATAATTAGAAATTATATATAATTCAACTACGGTGGAAGTACCAACTACCTTTCTTGATACTATTTGAAAAGGCAACTGTATAATTGCAAATTTATAGCATTTCAAGATACGTTATATAATCCAAACCTATAGAGTCATGTATTCAGAAATAATCTTCTCAATGTGGATTATTTAAATCTTGTTTAATTCTAATGCTTGGTAAGAAAAATGTCTACTTGCCACAAACATATTTGCAAGACACAAGCAAGATCCTCTACATGTGTTGGCATTTTCTTTCCTTTGAGTCAAACTTGACTTCTTGCTACTATATGGCTTTCCGCAAGTGGCTTGCCAATGCTGTATTCTTAAGACTTAATAAAATAATTGTCTTATGGTAATCTGACAGTCTCTTGTGTCTAATTCCAGTTTCTTGCTTTTAATCCAGAATCCTTAAACTCTAGACCAAACTGGCACTCACTTGTTGAGATACAAATGAGCAAAATACAATCCTGGCAAGCATTTTGTATACTTGAAATACTAAAAAGCAGCGTTGGAAGAGATTTATTTGTATGCAGAAATAGAAAATGGGGAGAGACTTCTTAGTTGTTTCCCTGGTTCAAAGCTGAAACACTAGTAGATATGCATAGAGATGCTCGGAAAGTTTCTGAACTGAGTTTTCAATGTTACTGCTTGAATATGATCTAAAACATGATGCTCTCTCCACATAAGCCCTAAAAATAAAGTGGACCAATATTAAAGAAATGAATCAAAAGCCATCATGTATTTATTGAAGACAATGATCCACAGCAAGAGCAGCAGCACATGGGCACACACTCGCCTGCTGCTTGCACAAGAGGGTTTGTGCACACATGTGCTTGCCCGCCACTTCCATGGCCCAGTTCTGAATGGCTCAAAGCCCGGTTGTGGGCCAGGACCAGGGGTTGGGAACTGTGTCATAAATGACTAGAAGTAGCCCTCGACTTACAACTTATGACCATTTTTCATGCCTACGACCAATGCAGCATCCCCATAGTTGTGTGGTCAAAGTTTAGGTACTTGGCAAACTAGCATGTATTTCTACAACAAAAATTGTGTATTTCTTTCTCACTTCCTTGATATTGCCCGGATCTGTGTGGATTTGACTCCAGGTTACAAATCAGCAATTGGTTTAAGGCCATGTTTTTCAATGTTGGCAACTTCAAAATATGTGGAATTCAACTCCCAGAATTCCCTGGCTGGCCAAGATTGAAAAATACTGATTGGAGAACAAGAAACAGGGCAAATTGTACTAACTGTAGGAAAGACCTTTTTTTTAAAAAAAAAGTGTCATTAAGAATAGGCAGTAATTTCAGCAGTTACTGATAACGCCCATGTATTTAGAATGGAATCTCAAAAACAGACTGTGCAGTATTCACACAGCACCTTTAGCCTGATTACTGAATTAAGCCATTGCCTAAGTTCGAATAATTCCTTAGGTCATAAATACCAAAGCACCAGGGCTCACAAAACACACGAGATCTTTAAACAAAACCAACCAAGTTTAGTATATTGTGCAGGCACTAATTTAATTAACTTAGTTAAGTATGTTATCTGAACTCAGCCACTGTGTGGAACAGGTTTCTCCATATTTGGATAATAGGTTTTAAATCTTTTTCCGCATAATTACTTCCAAGCAAATCGTGCTTACCTTTTTTTTTTGAGTAACAGAACCACTCCCAAAAATTTGTGAAGTATGAAACTATTTGTAATGTAATCTAGTATAGAATTTAAAGTCCTCTTTTGAATGTTCCTATGATTTCCTTCAGTTCTTATGGATTATTGACATTGAAAATGGATTGGGATATGATTCCTTGAAACCCAGTGGATCTCCTGAGTAGATCATCCAATGAAATGCATGAAAATGTCTCCTTCTTTTCCATGCAACAGATGAATTTTAGGCACATTTCTTTAAGGAAAAATGAATTAAAAAACCTTAGAAATGAGAAGAGTCTTCTCACTTCCAACATTGGGAAATAATTTTTTTCACTATAAATACGTCGCAATTTATTGGAGGAATAAATACTCATGTAAAGCACTCAGAGGAAACTTAATCGACTATTAACAGTTTTTAAAACCTGGGTCACTACGGGGAACTACTTAGCTTCCCTAAATGGGGTTTTCAAAAATCCCCAAAACAATTTCAGATTTACAACTGTAAAAGTGGAAGGCTTCAAAAGACGAAGAGTTTGAAGATGCCTGGTGAGAATCTCAAGGTGTGAAGAGTGTATTTTAATCTGTAGGAAGATCAAAAAAATATCTTAACAAATCAACGTTCGAGTATTTTTTTCTTCCAAAACAATTAATAATCTTCAATAATTAGTGTTACTTTGCCCCAAAAGAGAGCAGGTGTAAATTTCATATTTAGGTTTCTTTGCAAGATCCAATCTGGGACAGTCACCTGGACCAGAGATCTAGTCTTTTGAGCTTTCGGATTGGTGCTGGAGCGCTTCCTCAGGGAACGTCTGTCCACCAGAATCTGTGCTTTGGGCCAGGGGTCTCCAACCTTGACAACTTGACGACTTAAGGATTTCAACTCCCAGAATTCCTCAGCCAGCATGTGGGAGGTGAAGTCCACGAGTCATAATTCTGGGAGTTGAAATCCTTAAATCGTCAAGTTGCCAAGGTTGGAGACCCCTGTTTTAGGCTGTACTATGCATGGTATTCATGTGTTGCCTAGTGAAGCCACACCCAATCAGACATCACATAAATACGATGCATAGTATGGCCCAAAGCACACATACTGCTAAACAGAAGTTCCCTGAAGATGCGCTCCAGCATGAACCCTAAAGCTGGTCCCGGTGACTGATACAGATTCAATCTTGCAACATTATCCTGGGACTTGTATATTTGCCTTTATTTGTGAGGTTTCTTCATATATATATTAATTTCTATAAATAGTTATACCACCCTATATTAAATCATAGGCATACAACCGAGAGCATGTTATGGAGTGAGGAAACTGACCATTTGCATCCTATTACACATTTTTTCTCTTCCAAAAGACAAACGTGCCCAACTAAGTATGATTTTTAAAGCTTTAGGCCAAGGGTTTCCAAACTTGGCAAGTTTAAGACTTGTGGGACTTCAACTCCCAGAATTCCTGACTAGAGGAGGAATTCTGGGAGTTGAAGTCCACAAGTCAAGTTTGAAAACCCCTGCTTTAGGCTCAAGCTATCCTAAGGAAGTAGGAATGTGGTGGCTCAGGGGCTAAGACACTGAGCTTGTTGATCAGAAAGGTCAGCAGTTTAGCGTTTCGAATCCCTAGCACCGCGTAATGGAGTGAGCTCCTGCTACTTGTCCCAGCTTCTATCAACCTAGCAGTTCGAAAGCTCGTAAAAAATACAAGTAGAAAAATAGGGAGCCCTTTGGTGGGAAGGGAACAATGTTCCGTGCGCCTTCGGTGTTTAGTCCTGCCGGCCACATGACCACAGAGACGTCTTCGGACAGCGCTGGCTCTTGACAGTTCTGTAACGGAGATGAGCACCGCTCCCTGGAGCCGGAAAACAACTAGCATGTCTGTGTGCGGGGAACCTTTACCTATCCTAAGGAAAAATGAATGTGTTTTTTTGGTTTGGCCGACTAGTCACCTGTTCCAGCGAAGTGAATGAAGTGTGATTTGGGGAAAGAAAAATGCAAAAGGATTATTGGAAGACACTATGAACAGAAAAGGGAGGTTTACTCACTATTTTCTGGATGTTTTTGCTTTTGAGGCCTTCTTTTCCTCTTCAAATTTTAACTTGTTCTGTTCTGTAACGCCCAGGATCCTCTCAATATCCTGAATGGCTCCCTAGAAAGAGGTGGGAATGCTGCAGATTAGCCCCAGTGATCCAGCCTCCCACTCATGTGTGGGCTGCTGGACTGAGCATAATTGACATTCACCTGTGTTGATGGAAGGTGCTAAGCTAAAGTCAAGGAAACTGCATCACATTTCACCCCATCCCTGGTGGTGCACATGTTTTTAATCCTGATGAGCAGAGATCTCCAAACTTGGCAACTTTGAGGCTTGTGGACTTCAATTCCCAGAATTCCCTGGGAGCTGAAGTCCACAAATCTTAATGTTGCCACCCCTGCTCATGACTTATGGCGTCATCCAAAGTTGAAGCTACCATAATCTGAAAGCTACAGCGGGGACTTGTAAACAATAGCAAAGTTTGGGCAGAAGTCTTGGTTTGTAGAAACCCAAAATGGTGACGACTTCAGCATTTCCCAGAATCTTCACAAAAATTGAATGTGTTGCCTGAAGGGGCAAGTTGCATATTCTGATTTTTGGACTTGTTTCCATTCAGGAAGATTAGGCTTCAACTTTCAGTGTCCTACAGTCTGCCCAAAGAACTAAGTCTATACAGATACAGATTAACAGAGTTGGAAGGGACCTTGTAGGTCATCTAATCCAGCCCCCCTGCCCAAGCAGGAAACCCTGCATCATTTCTGATGTCCGGTCAGTCCGGTCTCTTCTCGAAAGCTTCCAGTGTTGAAGCATTCACAACTGCTGGTGGCAAGCTGGTCCATTGGCTGATTGCTCTCACAGTCAGAATGCTTCTCCTTATTTCCAGGCTGAATCTCTCCTTGTTCAGTTTGCATCCATTTGCAAGAATGACATCAGACATGTGCAGATCGATGTCAATCTGGGTGGTGTGGTGTCATAGAAGCCATTATGGAGACCACATTCATATAATCAAGAGATGCTCTTTATTTTTTGACATCTCTTGTGTGTGTGTGGGGGGTGGTGGTGGCCGCTTCATGGTGCCTTCCCTGGGGTTGAGATGGACCACTGCTTTCCAGTTCATCGCTCAGAATCACTGCTGGGACTGAGTGTATTTCCAGCGCCATCTTTTGCACATTTGAAGTAGAAACCAAGCCGTCACCGTGCAGTAGCACACAAAATACAATTTTTAAGAAGTTGGAAGTACAATTAATAGGTTGCAGGAATTGGAAGATCTGTCTAGTCTAATAAAGAGAAGAACCGGGGTAATATGATAGTCTTTTAATATTAGAGGGGGCTGTCACAGTGAAGAAGGGGTTGATTTATTCTCCAAGGCACCTGAGAGCAGGACAAGAAGTACATGGTGAAAGAGAGAGATCCAGCCTAGAATTAAGAAGAAATTTCATGACAGTGAAAACAATTAATCAGGAGCTCCATCATTGGAGCTTTCCAGGAAGAGACTGGAGGACCATTTGTCTGACATGATGTACTGTCTCCTGCTTGAGCAGGGAGTTGGACTAGAAGACCTCCAAGGTCCCTTCCAATCCTATTATTCTATGTTCTGTGTTGAAAGGAGCTGAGCGGCAAGCGAAAGGCCATTCACAAAACACCAGCACTCCAGAGGCTCCCTAAGGAAGTCCTTGCTTTGATAGCCATCCTATTGGGCAAAACGTAGCAGACAAGTGTAAGCTCTGGGCTTGCAGCCATCACCCTTCCATAGCTATTGGAACATAAACAGCCTATTTGTTTGCCTCCTCCTAATGGATGTGTTTTAATATTTCAAACATCTCAACCGTTTCATTTGACGAATCAATAGAAGTCTTTGGGGAGAAGTGCATTTTTTGCCTCTCCAATTAGTAAATCCAAGAGTGGATGTATGCAAAATGAAAATCTAATTTTCTCAGGAGCCGTTCATGCTTAGAGAGGGTTGTGTTGTGTGTGTCTTTTTTAAACAAATATACCAATCGCTCTCAGCCCAAGCAAATCCATGCTCCTGTACCAAAACCCTTAAATTTAACTAACAGATTCGCCGGGAATCTCACAATATTGACCCGTAAGCTGTGAAATACGTACTGCTACGAGCAGAAGCGAGGATGGTTTAGCACTTGTTTATAATACAGCATGAGGTGTTTTCTGTCCTTGAACAGAAATTTAACTGGGATCGTTAGTTAATTAACACCTCACCTTAAAATTGGTCTCGGCATGCATATTAGGTGCTGATAATTCTTGATAGATGATGAAGAGATGCTGAGCAAAGGTCATGAGGGCCCCCTGGAGATGTTCTCCAATTGTTCTGTTAATGATATCCAAAGAAATGTCTTTGCCAATGATTCTATTCGCATGCTTAAAAACAATCGCCCTCTCGTTTGGGTCTGTCAGACGGTGGGATCTAATGAATATTTTCAATCTCGGAAGGTGGCAATCTTCAGGGAGGTACAAAAGATGAGGCTCCATTTTAACTTGTCATTAAAAAGGATTTGTGTAATAAATATTTTTTATTAATCAAGTAATGGAGGAGGGCAAAAGCTTGAGTCATTCGAAACACGAGAGTCTTATCTTTGCGAAAGCATCTCAAATATGTGAACAGGTAGCGCTGGTAGTATGAGAACCCCAGGATTATTAAGGGCACGGAGACTGGGGGTTGCTCAGACTCCACCCTAAAAAGAGTTCAACTGTTTCAAGTGAGGCTTGGGCTGGGGCTATTCTTGAAGAATAGTTACTAGGTAAAAATAGTTATGGATATTTTTAATCTGGCTTTTCTGACACGATTCTGTGCCGTAGCCATCAGGGTCTGTTAAGGAGCCATTCTCCTCGGGGTTTAATGTTTCAGAAAACTGGCAAAGATCAGAGAGAAGGAATCTTAAACTCCAGGACCATCAAGGACCAGCGATGCTCTTGGGAACTTACATCATTCCAAATGTGTTTCGTTTCTGGTCTTCAAACAAGATAAAAATGGTTCCTTCTTTTAGCTGTTGAGAAGGGATAAGACATTAAGCTTTTAATTTTTTTACTGTGTCTGGAAATGCTAAACATACAATTTCCCACGATCACCTGCTAAGGCGCGTTACGTGAGATGACGTAAGGCAAAAAAATTAAGAGCAAGCCAATTAAGATTTTCACTTCCAAGCTGATATAAAAAGTTGATGGTCAAGTATTCAACGAGAGAAAGTATCTGTAAACAAAATATATTTGTAATTCCCTCCTTCTCTCCCCATCTCCCTGCAAGTCCTAATGACCTGAAATCAGGATTTCAGTATTTGAACTGTATTAATAAACACGCACAGTCACAGATTGCATCGAAATTGATCAGAGGCAAAAAGAGAGATTCTTTTCCAAAAACAGTTAATGTGTGGTTCGCGCATTTTCGAGGCTGACCCTCAATTTCTTCCCCAGCCTATTTACCTATTATTATTTCACTGAAATTAAAGCAAGCATCCTTCTTACCCGCACATCGTAGCCAATCCCGTGAGCTTTGCACATCTGGAGGAAAACATTATAGTAGATGAAGGAAAGGTTGCCATTCTTAATTGAACTGCTCATGAGAATGTAGCGGCTGACCAGGGAAGCCTGGCAAAGGAAAAAGGAGAAAGAGTTAAGGCCGAGGAATTCCTGAGAGATTCCAGCTTCGAGGCTGGAGTGCAGATTTATACAAGAGTAGCTAAATCTTCAGTCTCCTGGCCTATTTCCTCTTTGTCTTCTTCAAAGAAGCAAATCTCGGCCTTTGTAGCGGACTCACTTGAACAAAGAAAAAGAAGGGGGTTTAGCACTGTATAACTCAAGGAGGCACCTCCATTCGTTAAGTCCTGTGGACCCATCTAGTCCTGTTGTCACACTACATGATGCTGATGCAGAGATCAGCCCTGTGCAGCTTTCCTAACTTGTCGCCCTCCAGACCAGCTCAGTTTCTGTTCCCACTGGAAGATTAAGGATTGTAGGAGTGGGAGTGTCAGTTCTGGAAGCCATATTGACACCAGACGCTTCCACACTGCACACATTCTTGAGTCTGGGAAAATGGGAGAGGGGGATTTCTTGGAGTGCATGCGGTTAGACATATTAACATTCTTTTTTTAAATCAAGGTCATGTTATTTCTGCACCTGGGTGAGGGGACGTCTCAAGTTGGGACAGATGGTGATTGGGGCTTGTGATGTGATAATGGGTGCAGGGGATGGATTTGTAGTTTTTACTTATTGCAAGGAAACCCAGAACTTTCAGATCTGGGATTCCCCAGATGTGCCAGTTTACTATCCAAATAAAACAGAAGTTTTGAGAAGATGGTCTGTCTCGGAGTTATTTGCTGGAATGGAGGCTTTCTGGAATGCTGACAGGGAGACGGACATCCAAAGGGCACACAATTTGGGAAGGCTCTCCTACAAGGATATAATCCAGCCCTCAGCAGTTTGGTGAAGGAGCCACCCAGAGTTGCTCTCAATAGTGAGATAGGAGGCATATAAATTTAATCAATAATTCAATCAATCAATTAATTAATAAGGATGCAGGGGATACGATGCGGCTGCTAAACCCAACAGGGCTCGTATCTTGAGTGGCAAACTGAAATTCCAACATGAAAGCAGCATAACGTAAACAGATATTAAACCTTCTTAATGTTTCATCCCATAAAACTGAAATGAACATAAATACTCAGAGCAGCATTTATGCAGTTCATCACCTTGCATAAAGGCTGAGGTCTACGCGATGTGAAAGCTACAAAGATCTAGATTTCTGTTTTGGATAGATTCTGAACCCACTTCGACATTCCAAAGGCCTCTCACATTTCCCCACCACCACCAATCTCTCTGCAAGGAAATTTAGACTAATTGGTGGGAATCCAAATCTTTTCACACCACACCGAACATCAGTCCAAAACAATAATACACTCAAAGCTGCTTCATGGTTTAACATTGAGTACTTCCTTGATGCGGTAATGGAAATAGGATCCAGAATAAACATGAAAGGACTGTAGTATGATTCCCCCCCCCTTCCCCAAATCCTGGGATCTACCAACTGGAACAAAAATCACAGAATTCAAGCATTTCAGGTCTCGGTATTCTTTAAAAAAAAAGAAAAAGCAAATAATAGATATCCTTGATTTATGCCCATTTGTTCAGCAACCATTAAAAAAAACATTCAGAGCAAACACACCTTTAGTTTGGAGAAGTGCCTAACTCACCTCCCCAGAAAAAAATGGCCGGGTCAGCAAGATGGCAGATCGACAAAGGTCACTTCTCTAGGCTCAAAGGAATTTGTAGCAGTCCCACAACCACATCTCTATGGTTTAGCATCAGTGGTGTATTTCATATTTTACTACCGGTTCTGTGGGTGCGGTTTGGTGGGCGTGGCTTGGTGGGCGTGGCAGGGGAAGGATACTGCAAAATCCCCCTTCCCTGCCCACCCCCCTAACCTGCTTTCCAGCTCCGTTCTCCTGGGCAGAGCAACCAAAGAAGACCCAGCCGATCAGCTGGGACTCAATGGGAGGCAGAGAAGAGATGGGGTTGGCGGGGCCAGTCAAAGGTGGGATTTGCCGGTTCTCCGAACGACTCACAATTTCCGCTAATACCGGTTCTCCAGAACTGGTCAGAACCTGCTGAATACCACCTCTGGGCACAACGGACTTAACCACGGTCTGGCTAAGCAACGGAAAAATTGGCCTCAATTGTTTTCGTAGGACGAGGACTTTCTTCGAGGCCCTAGTCAGTTGGGATCCTATTATGTGAAGAATAGGCTTCCTTGGTGTGAGATTAGCACCAGAAGCTTCCTGTTTTATCAAACATGCAGTTAGAGGCTTTCCCGTTATTTCTTCTGGCATGTAACTGAACCCAGATTCCACTGGGATTGCTTGGTCCACATGGCTGCTGTCCAATTTTAAAACTGCTTGCTTTGATTTTTATCAGTACTTTTTATTGCTCTCGTAGAATTAGTAGGGAATTATCCTTTGTGCTTTTCTCTGTTTTGGGCTCTGCTGCCTGGGGAAGAGGTTACCCTTTAAGATAGCTCAGAAATTTTAAAAGTAAAGATGGCTTGAGATTTTGTCTGCCTTAGGAAAACAGCTGGATGTTCATATATTCATACAATTGTTTTATAGAGGGTTGTAAATTGTATTGAACCTCATCGTGCCAAATACAATCAGTTACATTTTAGTGTTATTTTTCCTCCTGGCCACCAGGATATTTATTTACTGGGTTTTTACAGCATTGGATTCCACAAGGTTTACTTCGGTTCCATTCTTATAAATGTCACCGTCATTCATATACAATCCTTGTGTGGTTTTTGCTCCTGTGTATGGGCTCTCCTTTGGCTTGACATCCAGCAATAGTAGGAAATCCACAAGCCCCTCCAATCCGGAATCACTGGAGAGGAAAGAATGCCAAATGGTTTATGTACAAATAGTAACTTGGTCTTGCAGGGATTGAACGCTCAGACTGTTATCTTCCTATCCAGATCAGACTCAGGGCTCACCGGATCTTAGTACCGTTTTAATATATGAATATAGAATCTTAGAACTGCTTTATTTATTTTTTTGTAAAAAGTTTATTTTTTATATTTCAAAAACATCCCTTTTAGTGAACAGCATGGTTCCTTGTTTTCACATTTCCATACAAACATGACCTTGATTGCATACTCATCTTTCACATTTGGTTTCATATCATATCATTACATTTCATATTTTATAAATTTTCTCAGATATCCTTGTATTCTTCAAATTTATTTTATATATGTTCTGTTCCTTTCAACATATTTCTTTTTATTTTAAATAGTTCTCATATCTTCCTATTCATTATACTTTATGTTTTAAACTGTCACATTTGCAATTTCATCACCTATTCTTATTTCATTATTCCAAAAGTTCCATCTTAATTCTAATAATTCAAAAAGTTTCCCCTTTAATTACTCATTTGAGTGTACTGCCCTTTTATCTTATACATTTAGTTAACTCCTCTTTAATTCATAACAATTTATCACAATATAATCACTTTTTAATTATCACCTTAAGAGTTCATAAAAATAATCTTGTAATAACTACTTAACACATATACATCTTAGGCCAGATTCCACGTGGTATTTTCCCCTTCAATTGCATTAAATCATTTATAATTTCAAATAAATTAATCTATTCAAGATAAGGAAAGAATGCCAAATGGTTTATGTACAAATAGTAACTTGGTCTGGCAGGGATTGAACTCTCAGACTATTATCTTCCTATCCAGATCAGACTCAGGGCTCACCGGATCTTAGTACCGCTTTATATATTAATACAAGATCTTAGTACTGCTTTATAAAACCTTAGTAAGACCAGGCCTGGAATACAGCATCCAGTTTTGGTCACCACATTACAAAAAAGATGTTGAGAATGCAAAGAATGGCAACTAAGATGATTAAAGGCTTGGAGACAAAAACATATGAACAATGGTTGCAGGATTTGGGTTTGGCTAGTCTAGAGAAAATGAGGACTAGGGGGGACATGATCATGTTCCAGTATTTGAGTGTCTGCTACAAAGAAGAAGGAAGGGGTGTCAAACTATTTTCCAAAGTACCAGAAGGCAAGATAAGAAAGAATGGATGGAAACGAATCTAGGAGAGAAGCAACCTGGAATTGAGGAGAAACTTGCAAACAGGGAGGACAATGAACCAGTGGAACACATGTTGCCTTCGGAAGTTGTGGATTGCTTCATCACTGGAGGTTTTTAGAAAGAGACTGGACAGCCACTTGTCCGAAATCGTATAGGGTTTCCTTCTTGAGCAAGGGTTGGACTAGAAGCCCTCCAAGGTCCCTTCCAGCTCTAATCTGATTGATTGATGTTCAAGATATCACCACTCCAACTCAGTTTGGAGAAATATACTTGGATATAACCAACATACGTATCTCCAAATATCTGTGCAATATTAATATTAATAGAGAAGGCTTGGGGGTGGTGGTGCAGTGGCCTAGAGGTGGAGCTCTTGCCTCACAATCAGGAGGCTGTGAGTTCGATCCTAGGTAGAGGCA
>JANHFN010001376.1:128472-138834 GCA_032468175.1 Toxicocalamus goodenoughensis | reverse complement strand
ATATAAGAATAGAAAATGTAAATAATGTATATAACAGATAAGAGGGTATGAAAGTATTGTGTATTGTAAGTTTTGATGGGACACATAAATGTATATGTCACAGCACTGTTTAATAACTATTGGTATTAACTATAAATGGAAAAAACTCAATAAAGCATTATTTTAAAAAAGGAAAGAAAAATGGTCATAAGTCACCTTAGTGTCGCTGTAAGTTCAAACAGTCACTAAATGAGTAGTTGTAAGTCAAAGACTACCTGTATCATCCCTTGAGGTATGAATTTCATCCGATGCCCGTTGCCCATAATGAAACATGACTTCTTGGGGGGGGGGGGGATACAGGAAAGGCACGTCAATGCTTTGGAGGGTTGCAGTTTGGATGACATTAACCTTGTAGTAGTGCCGTAGCTCTACTGAAGCTCAGTAGGGGTGAGACTCGGTCCCAGAAGCACAAGCTAGAGCCAATGAAGGAGCTTGCTGGGCCAGCGGAAGGTATGTTTATCTATACCCGCAAGGCGTCTATGGGCAGCGGTGTGGGCGATAACCAGAAACTACAAAGATAGCATGCTGCACCAGTCGTGGGATTCCATTTTTTTTAACCAAAGTTTCTGGGGCGTGGCTTGGTGGGCGTGCTTTGAGCGCACGTGTGAAACGCACGCTTTACTACTGACCTTCTCCTGCAATCCTGCACTCTTCTTGTGTCTTCAACAGCTGACGCGCGGCAATAGGCTGTGCTGCGTGAAGCAGCTGAGTTTCAACACCAGGAAGTAAAGGCCCGTATAGAGGCGGGGCGGATGGGCAGGCCCAGCAGCTGATTGTCGGAGCGAATCGGTTCACTCACAGATGATCCTTGGAACTACTGGTTATGCACCGGAGACGAATTTCTGGGTGTCCAACTTGACCAATAAAGAATTCTATGATTCTATGGCTGACAACTGCAAGTTAAGATGGTTTGGGGGTGGATGTCTGAAGTTAAACTTGGTAGAAGGTTATCAGTGTTCCCAAAGAGGTAAGTACTTGTGTTGTAAACCAACAACAGTGCAAATGCCCAAGAAGGTGCCTATTTATGACTGCATCCATGGCCACCTTCATATTTTTTAATGTAACCATGACACGCTGTATATCAAATGACTGCAGCAAGTCATCTTCACTTTCAGTTGTTCTATCTAAAACATATTTATAGTCACATATTTGAAAGCTGGCTCATCCCAGAGAGAGCTTAAGAAACAAGCCATATATCAATTCTACAATTGGATAGGATTAGAAGCGGGCATAAAATAGACCAGGATCTTCAGGGGAACCAAACAGTGCTCTGCAATAAATCACCACATCTGTCTCAATTGAAACGAAATGACTCCACTGCCCTATTCTAGTAGGCTTGCTAAAAGAAGAAGAGAAAGCTTGGAAAGTCAACTTTTTGTATTAAAGAACTATGAGGTTGTACAACTAAAGATGCCTGGGCTACACCTGCAGGGAACCTCTTCCTTCCTTCTAGGGCAGTATTTCTCCGCCGTGGCAACTGAAGGTGTGTGGATTTGAACTCCCAGAATTTCCCGGGCAGCCTTGCTGATTGGGGAGCTCTGGGAGCTGAAATCCAGACATCTTCAAGTTGCCAAGGTAGAGAAACACTGTTTTAAGGGAACATCTGCCCATCCTTTTCAAAGATCTTCCCACGGCCTGGAAATACACCAATTTTGGCCATGACAAAGATGGACCAGTTCTATGTTTCTTTAAAAAGTTCCCCAAACAGATGATAACTGAAACAATATTCTTAATAGTCCCTGGGGTTTAGGACAGGCTTGAATGTTGCAGACCGGCTGAAAATATAAGAATGCAATGGTAGGTTTGGTAGGGCTCACTTTTCCATAGCCGTTTATTCATGGTTTATATAAGTAACTCTGTTTTCTAGGCTTACGCGACACCCTGAATGATCAATTAAGCAGGCGGCCTGTGTTTTCATGACATCCAAGCTAACAAGTAGGTGGGTATGGTTTGGGGTGCCATTGAACAGAGGTAGAGAGAGACAGCCAATACAGTCAAAGTGGCCAACATTTGGAAATTGGGATACAATTCAATAGGCAAACTAGAGGGGGAGAGAATGGAGGAGGAGGAGGAGGAGGAGGAGCAGGAAGAAGAGGAAGAGGAAGAAGAAAAGGAAAAGGAGGAGGACGAATAGGTGGAGGAGGAAGAGGAGGTCAATCCATTAAAAACAAAGGAAAACGAAACAAAATCAGTTCATCAGTTCCTCCCACTCAACCGCCATCAGAATTAATGAAGTTTCTTGAAGGAAAAGCAAAATATTTTCTCCTCCTTCCTCAAGGGGAAAAACAGTCTGAAGCAAAAAGCACCTTTGAGTAGCTATGGGACAGCTGCCATTTTTACTTCTGGAGAACAGAGCTTTGGCTGTGCACCTGGGCACAGGTTGTTCACTGCCAGGAGGGTCTCCTCTGTAAATAGCGGCCCTTTAGAAGCAAATCTCCCACAGAATGACTTGGACAAGCCACTGAATGGTAAATGGCATCATTATAAGGCTATTAAGGGGTCAGGCAGTCAAGGCTTCTTGCTAAACTGGAGCTAATTTCTGAATCATATTACAAAATAATGCCCCCTTTTTATAACAGGAAATAAATCATGTCAGAAACAGTTAATAATGAACTGTCAAATATCAGTTTTACTGTTAAATAACCCATTTGTCAACTTAAATATTTCCCACTGCATAAGAAAAAAAGAGGATCTTGGATCTTCTTTTGGTACAGTTCAGTGCAAAGATTTCCTTCTATTTCACTTCTATGTTACAGTGTTTTTCTCTAGCACTCCTCTTCTAAATTTTCCCCTACAGAGGTGCACATCCTTCACTGGCCCTCAAAACCACTATTTAACTCAAAAGAATACAAAAGAAAACTATGCTGCGTACAACCAAGGACAATCATGCCAGGATCTCAATGCCCCCAGGAAGCCCCCGGTTGGTTAGGAACTCAACGTTCTCTTCTCGTCTTCCCTGACAACTGATTACCAGAAGTTTCTTGCCCTGAGACAGAATGGATTATATTATGTATTTTGGTGCTTCTTTTCTTTTAACTATTCAAGAAGAATCATTTCTGTCCTCTGTTTTATAGGCATACCCGTTTCTAGGGCTAGTTAGTAGATCCGAGTTGGAAAAAAAGTTGACCACTAGGATGGCAGCAATGAGACACTGAGAAATCAAACCTTTGCTGACCTCTAGCAACATTCAGGTTATTGCAAACAAATCCCAGCTGCCCATCCCTGCCCATCCCCCTGCTGGCTCCAATAGTTTTCTAATCTGAGCCAAGGCCTGGGAGTTGGGCTGCCTGGGGTTCTAGAACATTCAAAGCAACATATGGGGAGAAAATCAGAATACAGAGATACGAATGACAGAGTTGTAAGGGTCCCATCTCCTCCTCTAGCAGAAGACTGTGTACCAATTCAGACAAATGGCTGTCGATCTCGTCTTAAAAACCTCCAGTGATGGAGCACCCACAGCTTCTGGAGGTAGGTCATTCCACTGGTTAATTGTTCTTACTGCCATATGCTAAACAACCAAACAGTTGTCATTGTCAGGGGATTTCCCTTTAGTTCCTTAGGCTGGATTTTTAAAAATGATCTTCCACCAGTTACTTCTTGTTTTGCCTTCAATTGCTTTGGAGAATAGGTCAACCCCATCCTCTCGTTCCCTGGAGTATTGGAAGACTGTTATCATGCTACCCTTGGCCCTCACACTTTCCTTATGAGATGTTTGAAAAATGCACAATATTGGTCACATTCAGATTCGTGCACTCTGCAAAACTGGCATCGTTCCGCATATTTCATCCACCCACCTAGATCTATAGAGCCTTCTATTTCACTCCTTCCAACATCAATCCTTAGTTGTTGTTTTTTAGAACTTTGGAGTCTTATTTAACAGGCATCATCATCTGGGTTGTTCAATTCAGTGAAACAATTTTGTGTGCCATTCCCTATCGGACTATTAAATTGCATTTTTTTTTGAAAAAAAAATTCAACTGCCCCCCCAAAAAGGGGCGCTCACTCAGCTTTGCCAAATATGAGCTTATCAGAGGCCGTTGGATAGTTGTGTCTTCTTTGCCAGTTACATGCAACCAATCTCTCATCTGACTCATAACTGGGGAGGATCATTTCTTGCTAGAAGTAAAACAACCAAGGCAGAGTAAGTAAATACAGCTTGTATCTCACATTTAAAGGCCCAATGCAGGTCAACGCAGCCTTGCCCCAAGTGCTTTTACCAAAGACCAAGTGGGACAGATCAGTTTCTATTCTCTGGTGAGAAGGATTAATCTAGTTCAGGGGTCTCCAACCTCAGCAACTTTAAGATTTGTGGACTTCAACTCCCAGCATTCTTGAGTTGAAGTCCACAAGTTGCTGGCTGGAGAATTCTGGGAGTTGAAGTCCACAAGTTGCTGGCTGGAGAATTCTGGGAGTTGAAGTCCCACAAGTCTTAAAGTTGCCAAGTTTGGAGACCCCTGGTCTAGCTGTTGACACCTGGTGGAAAAACAAAGTCAGCCCAGCAACTGGGATCCCTTTCATGTGTGGGCAAAAAAAGGAAGACCTTGTGAGGGCTTTTGAGCTACAGAGCCTCAAACCAAGGCTCTCAACCCTGACTTGTGCCCACTGGCTCCTTCGTAAACCGAAACCCCCTATCAATAACTAAATCTACTGGGGGCTCATAAATCCAAACTCACTTCTACACCCTTCTTAGGTGGGCCTGTGACGCATAGGGAGAAAGGAGCACAGCCTCTTGGTTAATGGAGATATTTTCTCCTCTGCAGGGGAAGGAAATCCAGTTTTGCTGTTGATGCCCACCGAGTGTGATATTGATCTCAGGATGCCTTAAGCAGGGAGCATTTTGGCTGGAATCGTATTTCTCTCCCATCACTGTCGTGCCATAACTCTTTTCCTTAAGTCTTTGTGCTGGCATCCATCACCGCCCGAATCAGCTGCAGGCTCCTGAGCCTATATTTGACGTTCTCCCTCCTTCCCTCTGCCCCAATTTTTTCTCTCATCACTTCACTCTCTGTTTTTTTCTTCCTTCCTATGCCAAAGGCCCACCAACTCCCCCCATGCACCTTACACACCTTCTCCAGGCCTGTTGTCAGCCCTCAATCCATGCTGTTTTTGCCATTACCATCTTCAGAGATTTCCCCAGATGGTCTCCCCTCCAAGTATTAACCAGGGATAACCCTGCTTAGCATTCAGATCAGCCTAGGTCAGGAGTGAGGGATCTAAGGATGCAATTCTTATATCACTAGTAGCCAATAAATCCTGCTGTCTCCATCCCCTACTTGAGCTGTATAGCAACAGTAATAGCACTTAAGACTTATATACCGCTTCACAGGGCTTTTACAGCCCTCTCTAAAAGGTTTACTGAGTCGGTCTATTGCTCCCAACAATCTGGGTCCTCATTTGGCCCACCTCGGAAGGATGGAAGGCTGAGTCAACTTGGAGCCTGGTGGGATTCGAAGTGCCAAATTGCCGGCAGCCGGCAGTCAGCAGAAGTAGCCTGAAGTACTGCACTCTGACCACTGCGTCACTGTGGCTCATAGGTTGGACTAGCTCAGCCAATATGGTTCAGAAAGTCTCAATGATGCGATTCTTCCATATCGTTCTGCAGCCATCTAGCCAAGTTCCCCCTTGATGGCGATGGAATGCAAAACATGCATACAGATCTCATTATTGTAGTTGGCTGCCCAGGCAGCCAGATGTTTAGGTTGGATTTGGCATTCTTATCCACCTCTTGGGTCCTCCCAAGGCCTGGAAGGGGAGATGTTGTTGCTTGATGAAAGGTCACAGGATAAGTTCTAGGAATAGCTGCCATTTGCAATTGACTAATAGTGATTTTGTCAATGCCAAAAATGTTCAAGAGCTGCTCCAGACGTTTTGGAATTGCACCCAGTATCGCTGTTGGTACTATCTTTGCTTTCTTTTCTCCACCGTCGTTCTAGTTCAATTTGCCGGTCTTTGTATTTCTTTCTCTTCTCTTCTGCTCTCTCCAGGTACTGCCGTGTCCACTGTGCAGACTTTTTTTGTCTTTCTTATTGAGAGATCTGGCAAGTTATGCGGTAGCTGCTTTTCTGTTTTGAATTCAAAAGGTCCCACAGCATTTTAAGCTTCTTCGTTTTCTATTACTTTGTGGTCCTGCCAGTTCTTGCTTGTAGCAAAATGGTATTTCTTGCAGATCTTCCAATGTACCATTGTTGCTCCTTTGTCGTGCTCTTGCCTGTAGTCAGTTTGTGCGATCTTCTTGCACCAGCTAACTAGATGTTGCACTATTTCTTCAGCTCCTTTGCTGAGGCGGCATTTGCTGTCTGTTGCTGTGTTCTCAATTCTGGCTTTGCATGCCTTTGTTCTTAAGGCTTGGTCTTGTGCAGCCAGGATTAGCCCCTCTGTCTCTTTTCTTCAATTTTCCTGCTCTTAGCCTTTGCCAGGTCTTGATATTGGTTTTGCCTTCTAGTCTTTTTATGAACTTTTCCCATGCCTCTTTTCTCTTCTTCATTTGGCCTTTTTGTAGGCCAGTCTGATCTTCCTGATACTCGGTGAATGTTCATGGTGTACAAACATCAGTGCGCCTTTTCTTTACTCTCCTTCTCCCAAAGCCCTTTGTTCTTCTTCAACTGTCTGGTACTCACAACATTCCACACCCACCCATGAGCCTTGATAAACAGATTCAGTCAACATCACTGCATGGATGAAGGAGAAGAATCATTGTCATTATTTTTCTGATTCTTCTACCGAGATCTATTTGAGTCCAGTCCACTATTCCAGCTGTAGATCTAATAACTGGAATTGCCCGGGTGTTAATTGCCTTGATGGTGTTTCCTCTACTGAATTGGGACTTTAAGATCTTCTTTACTCTCTTGATGTGTTCATTTCTAACCTTCTTCTTGACTTGTGTGCTTAATGTTGTCAGCTTGAAGGATGCCCAGGTATTTGTGGGGATTGTCTTCATCCAGACTCTTCATGCTAGTTCCATAGGATGCCTTGATTCCTTAATGTCTCACTAGTTTTCCCTTTGTTGATGATGAGAGTGCAATATCTTCAGATCAGATTAACAGAGTTGGAAGGGACCTTGTAGATCATCTAGTCCAACCCCCCGCCCAAGCAGGAGACCCTACGCCATTTCTGAGAGATGGCAGTCCAATCTCAAAAGTCTCAAATGATGAAGCTCTTGGTTGTATCCTCACACAGTGTTGAGCAGAGATTCCATTTGAATACAACTTTAGGTTTTCAGATTATTATTACTATTAGTAATTTTAATTATTTTTATTTTAATTCAGATTATTATTATTTCTTTGCAACACCGAACAACACAGGAGATTCTCTGTAAAATATAAATTGTTCAGAGTGAATAAAGCCACAGTTATGGCATCATTCTTTACAGGAGGCATGTAAATGTTTCAGCTTTAAAATTTGAGAAAGGCCAGGAAGCATAAGTTCTTAAACAGTTGCTAAATTATCGCTTTTCTTCATTCCATTTAATTGTTTTTCTTCCACCAATACTGACATCTATATTTTTTACAGGGAGTGCATCTACTTTTTTTGCATGTGCGGGGGGTTTGCTTTAAAAAATCGAGGCTAGATTATACAGCCAAAATGGCAATTAGTAAAATATTAATGCAAATCAGTTCTCAGAAGAGACGGTTCTTTACAATGGTTAAAACTCACAATGGGACTGAACATTTTTGCTGGGATTAGTGTTACCTGATTTGGCTGCCATCTAGTGGTGGTTGGTGAAATACTTTGATTTACTAAACATATCTAGCCAAAACATATTACAAGTTGTCCTACACTTACAAATATTCATTTAGTGATTGTTCAAAGTTACAACTGAAAAAAATGCATTACAACCAGTCCTCACGCTTACAACTGTCGCAGCATTCCCAAGGTCAAATGATAAGATTTATTATGGCAACTGGCTTGTATTTATGACTGTTGCAGCATCCTGGGCTGAAGTGGTATTCAGCCAGTTCTGACCGGTTCTGGAGAACTGGTAGAGGAAATTTTTGAGTAGTTCGGAGAACCGGCAAATACCACCTCCGACTGGCCCCACCAGCCCCATCTCTTCTCTGCCTCCCATCGAGTCCCAGCTGATCAGCTGGGTCTCCTTTGGTTGCCCTGCCCAGGAAAACAGAGCTGGAAAGCAGGTTAGTGGGGTGGGGAGGGAATGGGGATGTTGCAGTATCCTTCCCCTGCCATGCCCACCAAGCCACGCCATGCCCACAGAACACCACACCCACCAAGCCACGCCCACAGCTGAATAGCTGGGTCTTCTTTGGTTGCCCTTCACAGGAGAACGGAGCTGGAAAGCAGGTGACTGGGGCGGGGAGAGAATGGGAATTTTGCAGAATCCTTCCCCTGTCACGCCCACCAAGCCACGCCCACAGAACCGGTAGTAAAAAAAAATTGAATCCCACCACTGATCCTGGGGTCACATGATAAGATTTTCCCAGCTGGCTTCGGACAAGCAATTATCAATGGAAAAAGCTGGATTTGCTTCACAACCTTGCGATTCTCACAACACCTGCAGTCCTTTGCTTAACAACTGCAACAAAAAGGTCATAAAATTGTCCGCAAATCACTTAACCACCATCTATGGACGTTCTGGTCCCAATTGCGGTTGTATGTTTGTTTGTTTTTGTAAAAGTTTTTTATTTTTTAACAACAAACATAAACAAGCATAAACATAAAACAGCAAATAAAACCTTTCAGTTGTACAGTGTGTCGGTTGGTATATATTTCTTGTGCATAGCATCTAGTCTGTGCAGACATCCAACTGTATCCTCTTACAGTTAAATTTATTTACTCAACTTTCCATATCATGTTATGTTGTTATTATTATATCATCATTAAACTTTAATTGCAAATCCATATTATGCTTTTAGAGAAAATCTCAGTTTTTACTAGGTCTAGCTTATATTATAATTCATTCCATAATAAACATTTGTAACATAACATTACTATTGTATTATATTTACTATTATATTACATTTATATTATATTTCATTTTCCTGTTTTTCTATCTAGCCATTCATAAAACAATCTCATATTTTGTAATATTTTTTCTTCTTGCACTCTAATTGCCAGTGTTAATCTACTCATCTCTGCACATTCCATTATTTTCTTAATCACCTCCTCCTCTAATGGATCAATTGCGGTTGTATGTTGAGGCCTTATCTGTACAGAAGGGATCCACTACTTCTGTGAAAGGCCACCCACAGGGGTGAGACAGATCCCGAAGGATTGCAGCCAGCATCCAAAGGCAGAGACCTATTCTGGAGAAGTTTGGCTGGTGAGAACACAAATATCAGCGCACGGCTGAAGGCCAAAATATTTGGAGTAGGCAGAAGCACGTTATGGGATTACTCTGCTCCAATGTTTTAGTTACTTATGAGTAATTTACTTATGGTTTTAGTGTATTTTAGTCTGTGCAGACATCCAAGCAGAGGAAAAAATACTATCTAAAAGGACGCCAGTCATTTCTACTGGCAAAGAAAACCCCGGCCTTCTTTTCCTGATGGCAGGTGAAGGAAAAATGCAAGCAAAGAGTAGCTTCTAACTCGGCTATTCCGTATTCTGCACTTGATTTGCTGTTTCCTTGTCCCCAAGCGAGTTTTCTCTCCCTCTGCCCAATTTGCATTCCCTATTTGGCTGAAGAATGGCAAAACGACCTTAATATCTCAGGAGATCCTCAGTCATGCAGGTAGGTCATGGTTGTCTCAAAGGGCTTTTTTCAAAAGGCAACTAGAGTTTCTTGGGTTTTTTCCTCGGAGGCATTTCGCTTCTTAGCCAGGAAGCTTCTTCAGTACCGAACTGAAGTGAACTGAGCTGAAGAAGCTTCTTGGATGAGAAGAGAAACGTCTTCAAAGAAAAAAAACCAAGAAAGTCCAATTGCCAGTTGAAAAAAAAGCACCTTTAGGAGCAAAATGACCTCCTTATTCTGAAACACTTGGAAAGAAGGCCTGATACGGCCATGTGCTTGGGCAGTTCTTGAGACCTGAATGAGGTGCACCAGAGCATGGGATCAGGTGAGATAAGAAGACTCCCACATGTCCACAAGGGCAGCTGTGGGAGGAAGCCTTCTCATGTGCTCCTGGAAACAAGCAGGCTGAAGCCCGTTTCCTGCAAGCCACACATTAAAAATTATAAATATTTGTTAGAGGTAGAATTAGAAGAAAATGTTGTTAAGGGATGTATAATAGCTTGGGCTCAAAACATAGGACATAATATAAATCTGACAGAGTGGGAAAGCATTTGGAACCTAAATTATAAACTAACAAAATCGGCATCATACAAAGAGAATATTTATAAGATGTTTTATAGATGGTATTTACCCCC
>JANHFN010001376.1:114698-128372 GCA_032468175.1 Toxicocalamus goodenoughensis | reverse complement strand
CCGGCATGTTGGAAATGTAGAAAGAAAGAGGGTACCTTCTACCACATGTGGTGGTCCTGTTCAGAAGCTCAGAAATATTGGCTTAAAATTAAATAATGACTGCAAAAATTCTTAAGGAACGAGTAGAATTGGAACCAGAATTATTTTTGTTAGGGATATTCAAAAAGAAATGTGCAAAAAAATATAAAATATATTGTATTACATATCTTAACGGCTGCTAGAATAGCGTATGCTCAATGCTGGAAGCGCAACTGTATACCATCGGATGAACTGATTATTCAACCAATAATGGCTTGTGCTAAAATGGACAAATTGACTTTAATGGTACAAGAGAAATAAGAGTCTGAATACTATAGAATTTGGGGAAAATGATATAATTGGATCAAATTAAAACAGATAGAAAATGAAGGAATTAAAGATAAGCAACTTATAGATTAAATGTATATATTTACACAAAATTGTATATATTTGTAAATATGCACAAAAGATAGAAATGTATGAGATGTCACAAAACTGTTAATGTCATGATATTTATTTTGTTTTATTTTTAAAATATATAAAAGACTAATAAAGTTTATTTTTTAAAAAACAAAAAAACAAACAAAAAAAGCCCCACCCTGGAATAGAAGATTCCAGAGAAAAGGTCTCTGCATCATGTTGCATTAAAAGGTAACCAGGAAGTATTGTTGTCTCTCTCTTCCTGCCATTTTCAGGCTGTCAAATATTCTTCGGCTGACCTGTGATTTTGTTTTCTGCATTTCCTTGCAGGAGGTTTAGTGAAGGGCAGTTTGAAAGTTCAGATAAATTACATCTGTTACTTCCCTGTTTCCATTTTTTTTAAGAACTTCATCCAAAGAATTCTAGGGCTGGGGGGGAAAAAGGTGGAAAAACTGTGGAGTTTCATTTCATGGGAGCCATTTGCTCTTTTTCTTTTGTGTTCAACAAGGTGTTTGGGACAGAGTTCTCTAGAATCATTCTACAGGCCAGGCAAAGTCTTAATTTTCAAGCATAGGAAATCAGGGCAGCTTTTCGCAAGACAGGCATCCATTTCTGAAGCTGAATAACTTGGCAGCCACTTTTGAAAGAGAGGAATTCAGATTTTACAACTATAGAAACGAAATGTGCCAGAGATTCCGTCAATCGCTACTGAGTGTTCAGGAAGTGCTGGCCTTTCTAGAATCCTTTTGCAATGAGCCTACCTTGTAAATTTCCCCCCACTCTATGACAACCTTCCCTCAAAAATCAGTGTGCAGCGTATCTCCCCACAGGCTTACAAAAGCACCCATGAGAGAAAAGATGGGAGGTGTGCTTCGACAGCTTCTTCCTACAACCAGGATCTTTCCTCCCTTCGGGTTCCCAACTGGGAGATGGTTGAAAAGAGTGGCAAATTCTTGAATATTGAATAGAGATATACAATGGGTGGAAATGAGAAGCAATTTTTGGGATTTGTAAGACCACATTTGGAATATTGCATCCAGTTCTGATCATCAAAATATAAAAAAGATGTGGAGACTCTAGAAAGAGTGCAAAGAAGAGCAACCGAGATGATGAGGGGACTGGAGGGTAAAACATACGAAGAACAGTCTAGGGAAGAGAAGGACCAGGGGAGACAGGATAGTAGTCTCCCAATATTTGAATGGCTGCCACAGAGAGGAAGGGGTCAAGCTATTCTCCAAGGCACCCGAAGGCCAGACAAGGAATAATAGATGGAAACTGATCTAGGAGCGATTCAACTTGGAAATAAGGAGGAATTTTCTGACAGTGAGAACAATCAATCAGTGGAACAGAAGTTGCCTTCAGAAGTTGTGGGAGCTTCATCACTGCAGGCGTTCAAGAAGAGACTGGATTGCCATCAGTCAGAAATGGTGTAGGGTCTCTTGCTTGGGCGGGGGGGTTGGAGCAGATGACCTCTAAGGTCCTTCACAACATGAACCCCACTGGTCCTGACTATGGCAGTTGGTCAGAGCTGTATTTTCTTCTCTAAGACCTATGAATGCTGAAGCACCATCTCCAGTGTCATCCCAAGTGCCAGTTTATCTCCTTATAGATTCCCTGAAAGCCTCAGTCGAAAAGCATCTCCCACAAGCACCCTTTGCACCCTGAGAGGCTCTCCAAGCCCCTTAATCTGTTTCAGACTTAAGGCAGCGCTTGGCAGATTATCCTGGAAATGGTTTCATTCTCCCAATCTATAAAACCACCCAGGATATTTTGAGGTCTAATGGAGGATTACATGTTTTACAAAATGTATTGTCTCACCAATAACCCGCCTTACAATGTTTGTTTGTAATTCCAACTTCTGCTTTTAACAGCATTTGTGGAAAAAAAGAAAGAGCCACTGAAACAGAGACTCGGAAATACAGATCTTGACAGGCAGAAACCCACCCAGATAAAGGGCTCCCACTCCCTTTCTCAAACTAATTTGTGCAGTGTCTGCTTGAGAGTTTGATTTGCTTCGTTTTGCTTTGTGATGATGAAGGTTGCATTGGGGAATCAAAATTTTCAGATTTCTTTAATCATTGCAGTGACGAGAGAAAAGTCTTCATGTACCTACTCAGCTTTCCTTAGCCAATTACATATCCCTTTCAACAGGCTAGCTGGGTCATTTCTAAAACTGTTTGCTAAACTAATTAAAAAAATCCTACATGAACTGTCTAGCATTTAATCAGTGAAATAACAGATTGAAAAAGGTATTAAAATATTGTCAGAAAAATGGATAACTATTTTCCCAGTCGAAGAAGAGTAGAGAAGGTGTTTGGAAAACAGTCTTTAAAACAGATTTGTTCTCAAACATTCCTGCTTAATATATACTTAGAATATAATCCATCACTAAAAGATGCTACACTGATGCTCTTCGGGGGAAAATGAATTTATAGCTAATCAGAAAGAAAGATGGATTTGTTCTTCTATCTAAAATAATTTCTTAATATGGAAGGTGGACTCATTAATATGCTTCAGCATGTAATAATAATCAAGATTACTGCAATCTCTGAACGAGGAAAGATTCTGGGTTTAAGGAGGGAATTGGTACTCATGTTTTTCCTACTTTAACGTCCTTATTTGATTGGCATTAGCACTGCTGCCCTCTAGCTTCCCATCCTAGTCCTTCACCTGACCAAGAATTAAGCCAGTGGAAGTCACAAATGAGGTTTTGGGCTTGGAGAAAATATTGATGTGGGGACATGAATTGTCTTCCTCAGAAGCTTCCTTGGGCATCCCCCAGACCCAGAAGCTTCTGTCTGAAGGAGAAAAGGTGTTGTCTGGAAACTCCAAACCAGAATAGAAATCCCACCACTATCACATACTTTGGACATCATTTTCGTTCCTGTTGAGTTTTGCCTGGTAGTCACAACTGAAATTTCATATTCTGCCTCCCCATAATGCATCAGGTAATTGGATGTATAGCTTTCTTCCACGAATGCAAGGTGACTTACATCATTCCTTATTTTTTATCCTTAAGGCATCCTGAGATGAGAAAAAAAATCTGGGCCAAAGTTACCCATGGAATTTCCGTGGCTGAAAAATAGCAATAGCACTTAGACTTATATACCGCTTTACAGTGCTTTCCAGCCCTCTCTAAGCAGTTTACAGAGTCAGCCTCTTGCCCCCAACAATCTGGGTCCTCCTTCTATCCACCTCGGAAGGATGGATGGCTGAGTCAACCTGGAGCCTGGTGAGATTTGAACTGCCAAATTGCAGGCAGCCGGCAGTCAGCAGAAGTAGCCTGCAGTACTGCACTCCAACCACTGCGGCACCATGGCTCAAAATGCTTCAACTGCAATCTCCTCAAGTCATAGAATAGATCAACCCATTAATCACAATACCAGGTGGATTCTGGTTGTGAGCCGTAACAATAAAGTTATTAGATAAGCTGCTTGCTTCTGATTGTTCTGAAGTTTGGTTGTGGTTTCTTGTTGCTGCTCTGAACTATGCAGATTCTCTTTATATTTATATAACAGCAGTTCTTCAAATTAGGAACCTAATCACTTAAGTCTTGATCCTCACTGTCAATCAATTCTATTATTGCTTCAGAGGAAAGTCAGTTCATAAAATGTATAAGATCCCTTGGAGACAAAACTAGCTTGTATTGTATTGAAACAAGAATGGAGACAGAAACAGCCACCTTACTCAAAGCAATGTGATAACAAGGCCATATTTGTAGTAAATACCACCGAAATTGGCTTACTGAATATGAGTTGAGTTGTTGTTAACAATTATTGAAAACATACTCAATTGATCTATTATTTCTAATTGTAATTTTGGTCCATTTCATTCTGTTCCATCTTCTCTCTTTCAGAATCAGGGCTACAATACAAATGTTGTACAAATCAGAACTAACTCAAGATATTAGACAACTCTACAAACCTTCCTTGTATAATCTGAAACATCTAACCCAAGATCTCTTTTCCCAGGGATCCATTTGTTGCAGAGAAGAGCAACAAGGATTAGAGATGTGGAGGCTAAAACACATGAAGAACAGTTTGCAGGAATTGGGTATGTCTACTTTAATGAAAAGGAGACGGGGTGAGGGGACATGATACAGAGTTCCAATATTTGAGTGCCTGCCACAAAGAAGGGGGGGTGGTCAACCTATTTTCCCAAAGCCCCTGAAGGCAGGATAAGAAGCAACGGATGGAAACGAATCAAGGAGAGAAGCAACCTGGAACTAAGAAATTTCTTGACAGGGAGAACAATCAACCAGTGGAACAACTTGCCTCCAGAACTTGTGAGTGCTCCAACACTGGGAGTTTTTAAGAAGAGATTGGGTAACCATTTGTCTGAAATGGTGCAGGGTTTCCTGCCTAAGCAGGGGGTTGGACTAGAAGACCTCCAAGGTCCCTTCCAGCTAGGTTATTCTGATCATTTAGCTCTTCCATGACCAGCTCCTGAGTGCAGAAGAGAGTGCAGTCACAGGGACCTCAAGGATCTTGCTGGAGACTTGCTGAAAGAGTAAAGGAAATTATTCCTGTATGGCTCAGTTCTAGCAATTGACGAAACTATTTTTTATTATTCCACTGAAAGTCAAAGAGCAAAGGTGAAGTGAAGGAAACATGACTCATGACTGTGTGCAGGAGTCACTCAGCATGAGTTCCCCCACTATAACCCTAATCCCATGTGTCTGATCAACGGTTTCTAGAGGGGGACAGGAAACTCTGAGGTTACCCCTGAATTGCTTCACTAGCTGCATCCCAAATGATGGCAGCTCCTAAACAAATTTCATATTTCATCTACTCCTAAAACTGAAGGATTATCTCAGGTCTATTAACTACCAGCAAAAACCTGTCCCATTTTGTCTATGCAGAAATTTCTGGGATTTTGAAAAGACTCTTATCGTATCACAATCTCTGGGATTTGGGGATATTTAAGTACTCTTTCACTATAGTGGTAACAGATGTTCAATGATATATTTAATTTTTAGGTTTAGAGAAATAACATAGATCATTGGTTATCTTCAGTAAAAGACAATTCCTGGAGGATGCCTGAGTGTACAATAGTTCTGGAGAATTTATTTCAGCCTTTGAGCTACTGATCTAAAATGGGAAATTAGTGTAAGAGTGTTTGAACAAGTCTAATAGGATTTCTAGTTTGCCAAAAAAATAATGCTTTCAGAAGCACAATCTTTGGTGTAATCTCTCTCTCACACAACAAGACAGATGGCATCATTAATTGCCTCTATATCTAATTAAGTTGGGGGGGGGGAAACTCGGCTTAAGTAATGCTAAAGTTGTGGCACAAACTGGGAAACGTAGGAAATTGCAAGGTGTAGGTCCCTGGGGAAAAAGAAACAGGGGCTGATGTGGATGATGAAAGGATGGAAGGAAACTTGAAGGAAAAGGGCAAAGAGTTTTCTCTAGAACCTTTTGGGGCAGGATATGACACCAGGAGAGAGAAAAAAGACCAAACTGCTATCTAGCTGGGATCCTTGGCAGCACGAAGTTAAATGTAACACAGCCAGAATAAAGTAGAAAGTTTTGCTCCCAAATCAAAACAAACCTTGCTTCATTTTATTCCCAAATATTTTCATTTCCCCCCTACCCCTAACATAAGTAATCATTTGGCTAGACGCAGAGGAGTCTCTTACGACAGAGTCCCAGGGGTGGGCATGGCCATGGTGGGCGTGGCCTATTTGGCCTCCTGCACCACGGTGGTGGTGGGGCGTTTTTGCCCTCCCGGGGCTCCGGAGGCTTTCCTCGAGCTTCCAGGAGAGCGAAACAGCCTCCCGGGGCTCCGGAGGCTCTCTGGAAGCCGGAAACGGGCCCATTTCTGGCCTTCTCAAACTCCTGGGAGGCCCGTTTTGCAGTCCTCCTGTTAAATATGCACGACGCCACATTTACATGAGCCTACGTTATATGCAAAGTGGAGTCTGATGTAAGACTCCACTGAACGGTTCAGCCGCTGGTGGAAAGATTGAGTCCCTGTCAGTGGCTGAAGGGTCGGACAGTGCCGGTAATAAAAAGGTGGCGCTGGCCACGTTGGTGGCTTTTTGAATTCAGCTTGTAAATAAAGAGTTTCTCGCATTCCTGAGTCCTGCTCCTTCCTCATCTGTGCCCATTTAACACCCCCCCTAGCCTCTGCATGCACCCTGCACTTACCTGCATTGAAAATGGGTTGCGTGGGCACTGCTGGGAGGAGAGGGGTGGGCGGGGCCAGCCAGGAGTGGGATTTGGGGGCGGCTCTCCAAACTGCACAGAATCTTAGCTAGGGCCTCTCCCGAACCCCTGCAAACTCCCAAAATCCCCCAGCCAGCAAAGCCAGGCTTTGGGGGATTCTGGGGAATTCTGGGAGTTGAAGTCCACCAGGCTTAAGGTGGCCAAGGTTGGAGAACCCTGGACTAGTCCAATCTCCTGCCCAAGGTAGATAACTTTATACCACCCGGAAAAACGGATATCTAAGTCTTTTCTTGAACACCTCCGTTCCCTTGGGTTGATTTATTCTGCTGGTTTAAAACACAAATATTTCACCAGGAATCTTCCCATCGGTGTTTAATAGTTTCCCCTTGAGGTCAAGGAACAGAAAACTGGATGGCTGAATGACAAAGGTAGATTCTGCAGCCACCCCTGGAGAAATGTAAACAAAGTAGAAAAAAGCCCCTGAACCTAAAGGCTAAAGTATTTGCACCAAGACAAATTCCTTGTGTGTCCAACCACACTTGGCCAATAAAGAATTCTATTCTATTCTATTCTACAAGCCCTGGACAACTGGAGTGGGAAAGGCAAAATTGCCTATTTTTCACAGATTATCACTATTTCACTATTATCCACTTTTCTAGATATTGGGCCAGATTACAGTTTAATCTGGTTCCAAATAGTTTTCAAGATCCTTTGCGTTGAGGTAATTGTGAATTTACACAATAACTGATCCTGTCTGAACCTGTTATACCAAATTTTGGCTTTGATGATGCCCAGACCCTGATTCCTCTTCCTCTTTTCTCGTGTCATCATCGTGGTTTTGATTTGGTTTCATTTAGTATTGATTCCTGTTAATTGCATGAAGCAGCTTTTAATGAAAAGGTGGGACACCAATGGAATAAATAAGTAAATCGGAATAAATAAATAAATAATACACATCCACCATTGTCTTCTGCTGGAATGAGAGTCATTCTCAGCTCCCAGCTTTGCAGGATTAGGCCTTCTTTTGGCTTGCCTATTCAATTCACACACACACCCTCCTCCACCAATCAATTCTTCTCATGCCAATCTGCCAGTTCACTCCATTGCTGTTGTAGTCACTTCTTTAAATACAGTATCTGTGAACTCCTCATTCTCCTTGCAGGGTCAAACCAAACAACTCCCAAGAGTTGTCATACATAAAAACCATTTTTATAAAATAAGGTTCTCTCCATCTCACATGGCATGTCAATAATGCACATTTATCTTCTTAGAGGCCACATGATAATGCATTTTGCTTCTTTCCAATAATGCAGAAGTTAATGTTTCTGGTATCCATTGTGTCCTGTGGAAATAATGGGCTTCTGGTCACTGTAGGTTAGCAGAGGGAAGCATCATCACACATCAAATCTGTTTTGCTAATGTATATGTTGTATACCCAGCGGCTCAGGCCATATCCATGGAAAGTGATAGCCTCAAAATATCAGCAGAAAAAGTGATACAAATTTAGAGAGTACTAGGTTGTAAGGATCAATTCAAAATTTCATTTTCCACAAGGATTTGCTTTTTGCACTATAATTATACTTCCTCCTATGTCTCCTGCCTTATAGCCATTATCAAAGGCAAAATAGTTTAATTTGTTTTTATTTCAGATTATCACTCTCCAAATTTACACAATACCATTTATTTATCAACATGCATATTCAGTAGGCAGTATTGGTGCTTCATGTCCAATCGATAAACATTCATTATGCCAAACAAATTTATTAGTAGGCCAGTTTTCAAATCTTACAGTTTTCAACACATATATGTGTCAAAATTAGAGCTCTTTTTGCACTCATAATGTGAAATTCTAGAATGTTCAAAGACTGGTGAAATAAATGACATGTATTTTAGGCAAGATAGAAAAAATATTAGGCTGATGTTCATTGCAGGAAACAGAAAATAAGAAACAATTTACAATGCTGTAGATAGGGAGAACAGAACAAATTAAAAAATCCAATAATAATTGGGATGTTAAGAAAAACAACATTTCAGAATAACTGAATAATACAATGTTATAATATTCTAAGGCTGAAATTTTATTATTCTTGGGAAAACATTCCAAAGGTCAAAAGGTTTTTTGATTCCCCCTTTCTGTACCAATCCTAGCAGTATTTTTTTTTTTTAGTATTTATTTGATTTGTCAATCGCTTACAAGATACAGGTATAAGAATAAATATACTTTGAATACATGAGATAGATACTTATAAGAAAAATAAAAAACAATAGGACAGGGACGGTAGGCACGATTGGTGCGCTGATGCACACCCCCTACAGGCCTCTTAGGAAGAGGGTGAGGTCAATAATAGACAGTCTAAGGTTAAAGTCTATTATGATTAAAATCTAATCTATTGCTGAAGGATGATAAAGGCAGTGATGGGATTCAGCCAGTTCGCCGGGATTCAGGCAAACCGGTTGTTAAATTGCCCCCCAATCCCACTATCAAAGTGGATCCTAGGCACTGAACTATGCTGCAATGGAGAAATGGATACAGAGGGGACGGCACAAGGGAAGGAGGAGGCCGCTTTCCCTCTTTCTTCTCCCTGCTCCCCCTCCTTCCCTCGTGCTGTTTCCTGTTTCTCCATTGCAGCACAGCGCACAGGATCCACTTTGATAGGGGTGGTGGTGGTAATTTAAGAACTGGTTCGCCCAGGGTTTAATGAACAAAGCATGAGCTTCTAGGATAGGTCACTGTTTTAAGGGCCATCACTGGATCAATGACAATATTATGTTTTGTCTTTTGATTCCTTCTCTCTCTCTTTTTTTTAAAGCAACTGCTAACCAGTGGAAAAGATAGCTGTCTAGGACATTCACTGAAGGGGATGGGGAATAAAGGCATCACAATCAAACCAACCTGACACTAGCATTAAACTGCAATAAGCCAATATACTAGAGATTGTGTGGGTGTGGGTGGGTTCCTTCATTCAAATCAAGCGTTGATCCATTGTTGTGACAGGAATTGACTGAACAGCTATTTATCCAAACCTGACATCATGGAACTGAAAAGAACAAATGGCTTTCATGCGTAAGGAAGGATTATAACTGGCTTCTAGCCTTAATCACAAGACCAACCTGTCTCTCGACTTATAGTATTACATGTGTTACACATTGGTAGGAATCAAAAATTTTTCCTACCGGTTCTGTGGGCATGATTTGGTGGATGTGGCTTGGTGGCAGTGGTGGGATTCAAACTTTTTACTACCGGTTCTGTGGGTGTGGCTTGGTGGGCATGGCAGGGGAAGGATACTGTAAAATCTCTAGTCAGAGGTAGTATTTGCCGGTTGTCCGGACTACTCAAAATTTCCACTACCAGTTCTTCAGAACTGGTCAGAACCTGCTGAATACCACCTCTGCTTGGTGGGCATGGCACGGAAGGATACTGTAAAATCTCCATTCCCATCCCATTCCAGCAGAAGGTTACTGCAAAATCCCCATTCCCTCCCCACTCCTGTGGGAAGGTTACTGCAATATCCGATTCCTTCCCCACCCCACTAACCTACTTTCCAGCTCTTTTCTCCTGTGCAGGCCAACAAAAGAAGACCCAGCCCATCAGCTGGGACTCAGGAGGCAGAGAATATTTCCGCTACCGGTGCTCTAGAACTGGTCAGAACCTGCTGAATACCACTTCTGGTGTTACATTATAGCAGTGAATTCTCTTTCAGCTTTATGATCTATATATCAAAGACTGTAATAATGTTCAAGAAATGGCAAAGCTTATTAAATAATCACCATTAAATCACTCCAGAGCAATTTGAGAGCACCTGATCCAGTCCAACACTATGAAGTGATATGAGAAATGATTCAAAGATTCGGTTTAAAAGACTGATTTGATAGAAGACTGATTTAATGGAACCACCTCTCTGCCAGCCCAGCTGTTGTTTATTTCCCTAGATTACTGGAGGGACTCCAGCCAAATGTAGAATTTGATTGGACCAAAACTGTCCAATTTATGGCCATCCTTTGCCTCCCTCCTGCGATCTCAGCAATGGAAGAATGCCCGCAAAACCAACACCCTCCACAGAAAGAAATAAAAGCTTGTGAGTTCCTTCCCTGAAGAACACAATCCAACTGTTTGCAGTAAACACCACACAAATAATTGTAATCAGAGCATTGAGCTAAATGGAAGGGATAAGAAAATGTGTAGCCTTTGGCTTTGGAACCTGGCTTGCAATTTAACAGTTCTTTAGGAAAAGGGAGGCAGGGAGGGAGATGGGGAGGTCACAGTAAAATTAATATAAAACTTTGCTACAAAATGATAGTGAAAGGTTAACTCAGGGAAGTCAGAAATGAAGCCAAGAATCTACAGGCTGTGCAGAAAGTTTGAGGAGGATCAGGGAAAACATTACCTCAGTGGGCCTCAACTTAAATAAAAATTGCCTTCCAGAAAAGGAGAACATTTAAAGATGGCATGGACATTGCAGGATCCTGTAAACAGGTTATGTTACTTTGGGGAAACAGTGCAAACAGGGGTCTTAAAATCAGGGTATGTTTTGTGGTATTTCCAGAGATATTTTTTTTTAATTTGTGGGTGGAAGAGTAGGGAACTTGCTTTGGCTATTCTACTTGTCCCTTTTTCAAGGCTTTTCAGTATTTGAAAGGAACACTTCAGTACTAGCTTGCTTTCTAAAATTTCTCATTTTCCTGTTAGACAACTAATTAAATCAGGAATAAAATACCAGGGTTGAAAAGGGGACTTTCATATGTATTTGCCATAGGAGTTGATTTGCAAAATATGGACCCTAATCAACAGAACAGAATAGCACTTGTACTTAGCAATAGCACTTAAACTTACATACCACTTCATGGTGCTTTCCAGAACTCTCTGAACAGTTTACAATGTCATCCCCAAACAAGCTGGGTCCTCATTTTATTGATGTCATGAAGGCTGAGTCAACCTTGAGCCCATCAGAATCAAACTCCAGACTGTGGACAGAGTTAGCCTGAAATACTGCATTCTAAGGACTGCATCACCATATGAATTCATTTCTAATATTTCCCTAGAAAATACAGCTTGACTGCATCTATCATCTTTTAAATGGTTTTCAATCAACCACTTAAGCCAGAAACATTATTAGCCAGGAGTGATTTTAAAAATATATTCAACAGCATTGGAAAACTACATCAGGCCAATCCTGATACAGCAGAACCAATCTCTTCCCATTAATGGTTTCAAACGTAATAAAACTGTTTAAATCATGATAAAGTTATCTCACAGAAGTACAGCTAAACATTTCAAGTTTTCTGAAATTCTAGACATTAATTCCAGAAATGCATATTTTGTGTACATTTTTAATTATTAAACTCTGTGTCTATCTATATGAATGAGGGATTTTTCCTTACAATCTTCATTAACTCACTTATTTTGTTTAAACTCTGATTTTTAACTCAGTCTGATTTTTAACTCAGTCTGTGGCTATTCACAAATATATGACCTCTGAATTATTGATATAGGTCATTGGATTAAGTCAGAGAGTATCAATCAAAGATTGCCCAATATTTACAAAATTCATCAAATGTAAAGTGAACTAGATACTGTAATTATGTATAGTACCCTTATCAACCCTTTGGTTTTCTTTTCCTTCAACTTCTTCCTATAGAGAAGGATTAAGGGCCTGCAATCTTCTCTTTAACAATGTGATTTACAATGGAGCAGGTTATTTTAACCTTCTGGGTTCAGAATAAATCCTTCTTACAGTATTGAAAGAGCCAGCAGCATTATGCAAATCAGATGGAAGTACGTTAATTCACTGAGGAAGTACATATTTTATAGCATTTGAACAAATTCCTCATACAGGACATTTTGAAGGAAACATTACTAACCTTTATGTTTGGTTACCTGAAAAGAGATGAACAGTGTTATGTTAAGATGGTTGCTTTTGCAGGTTTGGATTTTGTAGCTCCCCCTGGGTAAATCATAGCAGATGGTTCCCAAGTGAATTTGGAGGGAAGTGTTTGCTTTCTAATTTTCAGCTGAGGAAGGTTTCTGTATTCTTTTAAAGGTTCAATTCATCATTCCCTCTCTTGCTCCTGACAAATATGGCTCTTTTTTTTCCTCCCCTGCCCTTTTGGAGAACCGTTATTTTGAAACTGTGATATCTCTCTCTCATGAAGTGAGGAAATAATTCAGGCTTGAATCACTGCAGACATAGTCAGAGAAAGAAAGACTGCTTTTTCCCCCTTAAAAAAATGACTCATTTGTGTGCCAAATTAAGCCCCATTCATACCAATCTCTTTGAATGAGGAGCATTTATCCATCATTTCAGGTAGAGTTTGCTGATGACAGAATTGCCAGGAACCCACATTTAAGAAATATGACTAACTCCAAGTATAAAGTAGCTTTGGATAAACCTAAATGGGTTCCCTCTTTGGATGGAGATCTTGGTCACATTATCAGACTGAAATACCCTTCCTCCAAATAGCTGTGACTAGCACTCTTTAAACTTTCTCAGATTGACTTTGATAATACTAGATTGAAGGCATCATGATGGCTGAGATCAGCTATCAGGTGCTGCTTTTAGAAAGAAAAGCTGGGGAGAAAAAGGTGATGGGTAAGCCATTTCCTAAGATGCCACTAGTTCAGGGGTGTCAAACGTGGCCCACAAACTGGATGCATCATGCGCTGGTCACACCCACTCCTGGTTTAGTGAAGGGGGGGGGGGGAAAGTTGTAATACGTCACATGATGACAATGTGTCATCATGAGTTTGACACCCTTATGACTAGTTAGTTAAGATTGTGCTATGTTGATGATGACCTAATCAATCAATTGGGGGGGAATTAATGAAAAACTTCTGAGAACTTTGCATGATTAACGATGGCCACTGCAAAGAAGGCCCAACAGCGCCTGCACTTTCTGAGGCTGCTGAAAAAGAGTGGTATGGGTGAGAAGTTGCTGGTTACTTTTTACCGGTCTACCATCGAGAGCATTTTGGCATATTGTGTAATGGTGTGGTATGCTGGATGCTCTGCAGTGGATAAGAAGATGCTCCAGAGAGTTATAAACACAGCACAAAAAATCATTGGTTGCT
>JANHFN010001376.1:91863-105105 GCA_032468175.1 Toxicocalamus goodenoughensis | reverse complement strand
GGGGGAGTTGGTACAAGTAATCCTTTTTAATGTAACCTGAATATCTTAAGTCTTGTATTGAATCTTCCTTTTCAATAAAGAATTCCTTGTGAAATACCCAGTTTTCAGAAGTTCATTCTTAGCGTTTGAAGGGGAGAGAGTCTGGGCCTTACACTCAACGGGGAAACAAGGCTTGCTTAACAACCATGTTACTAACTGCAATGATTCACTTAACAACTATGGCAAGAAAGGTCATAAACTGGGGCATAACACCTGTCTCGCTTCGCAATGGAAATGTTGGCTCAATTGTGGTTGTAAGTCAAGGACTACCTCCTAAATCTCATTAGTTATCCACAAATAGCTTGTCCATCAGATTTAGAATAACTCTATTGTCACTTTAAATGTACACTAATTAAAATGAAATTTCGTTTGCATGCAGCTCTCAAAGGGTCACCACCTCCAATATCCACTACATAAACATGAGAAAATAAATAAATACGAAAGTATGCACATACCCACATATATTCATAGCACCAATGCTGATCTATTTCTTAACTGGGC
Source organism: Toxicocalamus goodenoughensis (assembly GCA_032468175.1). Lineage (NCBI taxonomy): Eukaryota > Metazoa > Chordata > Lepidosauria > Squamata > Elapidae > Toxicocalamus > Toxicocalamus goodenoughensis. Next base: position 104,565 of record JANHFN010001376.1, on the reverse strand, counting down.
TTCCTCCCTGTCCGGTTTCTAAACAATTGCTGTGATTTAAATTTCTTTCCGGGGAGCCAGGGAAGAAACTGAGCTGCCTTCCCTCCGATTAGGAGCTGCTCCAGTCCTTTGCACAGATTAACACACAAAGGATGGGAATTCCCTCCCCTCCAACGTAGGCCAATGGTTTACACGCACTCCAGAGATTGTTTCGTTATAGGTTTTTTTGTTACTCTCCGGAGTCTACACCAAAGAGCAAAACAATAAAACATAAAAAAGATGCAGGATATGTTTTGGGAAGCAATCCATCACCGGCCGCACTTACTTAGAATTCAAATGTGGCTTTTAGGAGGCTGCAGGCTTGAGTGTGCTGCTGAAAATTTGAAAATTAACAAAAAGTCCTGGGTTGTTTTTTTCCCTTCCTTTATTTTTCTTCCCCCCCCCCTTTCTTTTCGTGAGATGTCATCTTTTGGAAGGTAACATCATGTAAAACAGCTGCCATTACCGAGTCCCGCAAATGGTTTTCCTATGTAAAATGGCTTTGTAAAATATTTGCTCCATCTGCTGAAAGGAGCGAAAGACAATTTTCCTTGATACCTAATGGCCCATTTCAGCTGGATGGGAAGCGATTTGCCCGCCTAGCGCCTTGCGCTGGATCAAATGGCGAGGGCCCTTCCGCACAAGTCTCTTCTTAGGCGGCATTATCTCCCCTCGGCTTTGGTTTTTCCTCATTACTACTGGCCCTTCGCTCAGGATCAATGCATAGGCCAAGGGCAGCCATTGTTGTGCTTCAGTGGCACGGATGTTTGCCTCGCCAGTGGACAGGAGGAGGAGGAGGAGGAGGCCGGGCCTCTTGCAACTTTCCACCTCTTCATCTTCCTGCTTTCCCGCCCCCCCTGCACCGGGAGGGCTGCGTTTGCCTCTTCTGCCTCGCTGAGGTAGTTCTGAATTTGCACAAATGCACAAAGTGACAAGGACGCGGTTTCTCGTCCCCCCCCCCATGGCTCCAGACTCCATTGGGGGGACTGGGGCCGAGCAGGAATGCTCCTCCGCTTGCAGTTCTGCCTTGGGCCTCCCTGACATCCCTTCTCAGATAAATAAATAAATAAATAGATAAATAGATAAATAAATAAATATAAACCCCCAAAAGACTGCTAACGCAAGTTCCCTGGTGAGCTAAAGTGCCAGAAATAAAATATTCTAAAAGAAACATGTTTGGTCTTTTTTAAAGGAAAAATGCTAAAGTGAAGAGAGAGGTGAAGTTTGTAAATGTTTCTAAATATTGACACGTGCTTAAATTTTACAGGAGGAGGACCTGGGCTCACAATGCTATTGATAAATCATTCTTACTATCATTAATTTTATTTTGGGCAGAGCGGTAAGTCTGAGCAATTTATTTTGTCAATGGGCTTAAATTCAAATTGTGGAAAGGTAACTGATGGTGCTGTCCTTCGTTAATACGCAGAAGGTATTTTTTCTTTAATTAACCAGCATTGTTTCAGGAAAAGCTATTTTGTGGTTTCAATTTTCTAACTTACATTTATGCAAAACACTCTGAATCTCCTGCCTTACTGCCCTCCCTGAAACAGAAACCCTGCTGATTTAGGATTTATGTTTAATGCACAATCAGACAGACGGTCTCATTGCCAAAAACACATTTAAGACATCATGTTGAAGTTGACGGGAGGTGTGCAAATCAACACATTCTTTTCCTGCCTGCATTTTATATTATAAACTAATAAAAAAGAAAAGGGGGAAAAAAAACAGAACTAGAAACAAATACAATTATCTTCTCAGGATTTCTGAGAATGAAAATTGGCCAAGCACAAACTCATTTTTTATTTCTTCCCCATGGCTAAAAGCCATGCTTTTGTTTTTACTTGTAGGCAAAAAAATCTATAAATGCCACAACACAACCTCAATCAATCAATCAATCAATCAATCAATTGGCTGCAAAAATTTACCGCAATCCTGTATTAACCAATACAAGCCTCTTTTTTAAAAAAAAATCTCGTAGTTATATTTAGACATGGCTAAATTTGCACATTTGTGTTTAGCATCTCTCTGCCTCTTCAAATTCAGCAAAAATAAACATTTAAATTTCATCTAGATGGGTTATGGCAGATGACAGGACTAACAAATTCCTGATTTTCTTCCTCCATCTTAACTTACTCCCCCTTGTCTGTGCACTGTTATTGGTAAAAACTGGCAGCGAAATTCAATTGATTGCAAATATTTTGGGTCCATATGGCCTCAAACCCTGAAGCTCTGAAGGGGCCCCTCACTGCTGCTTTGTACCATTTGCAAAGTCTTCATCCCCAGATGGTAACATTTAAACCCCCTTTTCTCTGCTTTGTACAATAGACCTTGGCACAATTTCAACTGTTTACTCCGGTAATTAACAGCACTGATACCACAACAATTACAACTCCTACAATCTTAACACAATAATGCTATGAATTAGTGAGAGCTAATGGCTGGAAGGTATAGTGGTTCCAGACTGCTTGAGATCTGTGAATTTTCCCCAAATAAAATAAAAGGTACCAAACAGCACGGCGGCTCTCTGGCTCTCCGTAGACAATGATTACCTAGTAATTAGTTTACACAAAGCTTCCTATTTAATGGCAAAACACTGTAATTAACGCGTGACAGAAAATCAAAGGGTGCTTTGTAAGCATATGAAAAATTAACACCACAGGCCCATAGCTTTATGTACTGATTAGAAGAATATTAAATCAATAGGACATGTAAATCAACAGCTTGCATATCTGATTATTGAAGGTCCTAGGAATTTAACCAAGGGACATAATTGTGGTGCCTTGTTATTTTACTAAGGAATCAGGGAATCACCTGAAATCTAAACACCAGTAGCCACATTAAATATAATAATAGCCAACTGAGCAGCCCCTACCCAGCGTGTTTTCTGATGTAATCGGTAAACACAACATGACAGCCTATCGACAACCATGGAGTGGAGAGAATAGCGGAGACCTCTCCTGTTAGCTAATATAATTTTAGCATCTACTATTAAGTTACATGATGTTCAGATGCGGCTATCAAAATCCTACCACCGCAAATGCCAGGTTTGTTGGTTTAAGACCACAATTGGATGTTAAGATGTAACAATGGCACAAAAGCTATAACGGGAGCTGGTGATTGTTCCCCAGCAGCATCTGGTGAAAGTTAACAGACACCGTTTTTAGGGGAACAGGGGTAAAAGGATCCCCTAATTCCCCCAAATTGATTGCAGGAAATACAACTTCAGCAACAGAGGGGTCAATGTCTGGAATCCTCTACCTGACTCTGTGGTTTCTTCCCCAAACCCTAAAAACTTTAACCTTAGACTGTCTTACTATTGACCTCACCCTTTCCTAAGAGGTCTGTAGGGGGCGTGCATAAGCGCATCAACGTGCCTACCGTCCCTGTGCTATTGTTTCTTTTATTTTTCTTATATGTAACCATTTTTAAACTATGTTTAAACGTATACCTGTTATAATCCTTTGACAAAATAAAATAAATAAAGAAATAAAATAAAAAAAAACTATGACCTGGATGTTTGAGAGTCTCCATAGATTTTCTGCCTGCATCGTACACCTTGTCACTATGTATTGGTTTCTCTGTGGCCTGATTTCCTGTCACAGAGCTTCTCCTTGGGCATTCTGATTATGCTCCTTTTTGGTTAGGTAATTTCATAATAATTTGTTTGATTGACATCCTGACATCATCCCGATAGATCCTAAAAATCTGTAGAATGTGTCTTCATGTGGGTGTAAGGTCCCAGAAGTTTCCCCAAGCCACTGAGATGCCAAAGAGAATGAGACTTGAGACAAGGCTTGCAAAAATAACAGCATTTTTATTATTTGGCCAAAGCAAACGGGTTGAGTGACAAAACTATATCCAAAACATACAGACAAAATGCATGTAAGGAATAGCCACACACTGAGAGAGTGGCTCAGAGTATTATATATATATTATGCTGATAGAAACCAAGTTTATTCAATCAGAGACAAAGACTCATCACCAACATAATCTTTAAAGCGTTCTTTGTTCAGGCCTGTTTCTGTCCATGCTTTATTATCTTATAGAGAACCCCTTGCCCATGTGTGTTCGTACTCCTAGGCAGCCCCCCCCCCCATCTATGGAGCAGGATGTTTCTGGGAACTGTCTCCAAGGATGTGCCTAGCTCTGAAGCAAATTACAGAAGCAAGAAACCAGAAAGAAAAGGATACAATTCTTTTACAGAATGAATTCCTAACAAATGATTAACCATAGCAGAATAGTACAAGCAACTTCTTTAACAGAAGCAAACAGCAAAGGTTAGATTGATTCATGTCACTATGTCCTTTCATTTTCCTCCCTTTTCTTATGACAGGGGTGCTTCCTGTCAATGGTGGACTAGGGGAGCATTTAAGGACCATGAATTTTGCTGGTCTAATGAAGGGACAGTGGACACTGAGAAGCTAAGACTGCCATCCCAGTGATGGGAGATGTAACCATATGCTGGATCAGAGGGGTGAAACGAGAGAAGGAGATCTCCAAAGGCTAAAAACACTAGAAACCCAATCCTTTTCCAGTGAGAGAACATACTGCCAAACCAGTTGAAGTCAACTGCCCCAGTCCAAGTCTGCAACAGGACGTGGGCAGTTTTCCTGTTGTGGTCCACTGGCAGGCTGCAGAGATGGTAGCAGAGTCAGACAGTGGGGAGGACATGAGCCAGGCTGGGAGTCTGGGGAGGACTTGAATGATGGTCCAATACAGAGATGGGGCCAGAACCATCTGGGATGTGCTGACTCCAGAACCTCCAGAATCTGGCAGCAGCAAGGCAGAGGAACAACGGGAGCCTGTTCCCAGTGGTGTGTGCACAGAACTGCCAGAAGGCAAGAGCAGCTAAGACAAAAGGGGTGACTCGGGAGTAAGGCTGGGAGGTGATTGCCCCTTCCATAATGTATAAAGCAAATGCAAACATGCCCATCCTGGCAGCAAACTCCTCCCGAACTTTTTCTGGACCATCTATCTGCAAACAATTTGTGATAAAATTTTCAACACATGCCTTCTTCTGTTGCTGACAAAAAGTGTAAAGCAAGTTTATACTGATATATAGCTGTTTTACACTGAGTCTGCTATTGAGCCATTAAGTTAAAGCAATATCAGTTTCATTAGTTATTATTTCAGCCTGTAACCTTTTAAGTCTATTCAACATACAGGAGTTCTATAACCACACATTCCATCTTCTCCTCAGGTGGCTGGTCCATATATCTGAATTATTCTTTTTAGAGGCCAGTCATTGTTGATCTGTGTTCTGCTTCCACATGAACAGGTACACCCAGTCTGTCACTTTGTATGGACAGTAGGAAAAACAATACACATGATCCATACCAACAGCTAGGCAATTGCACATAGGCAAACTTTCCACTTATCCAATATAAGCCATCTGTAACATGCCAGTTAAGGATTTATTACCACATCTATCCATAACCCACTCAGTCTAGGTGCATTTTCAAATGGGTTACTAGGTTGTGTCAGGTTAATTCCAGACTGAAAGCTTACATTAAGCAAAGAAAAGACCCTTGCTTGTAATGTATGGTTTTTCAGATTAATCATTGCATTATATGCTTCTATTAGTTCGACCCATAAATTGCCAGAGTGTGAAAAATAAGCAGAGCATCAGAAGGATTGAGTAAGGAAGCAAAAGGCAATACGTATGCAAAATTAATTTATTTCCAGTAGAAAGGAAGGTACAACCGAGCCATTCCGCCTTTCGTTTTGGTAGACACGCAATGTCTATGTGTTGGAAAAGAACATCATTTTCTTTTGCTGAAAGACACCCATTGGAGACTTGGTCTTGGACATGGAGGCAGAAAGCTGAACTCTTCCATCGTGCATTTCCATAATTCTGTTCGAAGGGCTTAGCCTGTTGTACCAGTTCAGTTACAGCTTGCTGAAAGGGGCTGCGTTTTATATGTGCCACTTTTTATCTGGCTTCTTCTCACAAATAAAGGGTTTAGATATTGCACATTCAATATTTGTCCAACACCTTGGTGGTGCCAAGCAATTGGATAACATAATGGTACATTCGTGTGTACTGTGATTAGTTATGGTGGTCGGAGACCAAAAGCTGGAAATCAAACAGAATACAATTAATCAAGACAGTTGGTCAGCAGTGGGAGAGCAATGTAGACTGTAGGGATGTTGGTGGGAGGGTCAAAAAATAATATTGTGACCACAACCACATGATCAAAGGCTTCTTCTTTTTACATGTGTGTGATGTCCCTAAAGAGGATAGAATTTTAATTGTGCAGTCATGGCTACTATCTTGACCTTTTGACCATTTTAGGAGCCCCTTTGTCCCTGGCAAAGGAACACGTGTCATGTTCTTGGCCTAGCCCTGATTATTCTGGGGTCTACATTTTGTATTTCCTTCCACAAAATGATAAGAAATTAGGAAATTGAATCTGGGCTCTAAGGATCACAATACTCAAGCAATTTACTCCAGAATTCTTGTCCCAAAGGTAATTTTCCAAAAGACAACTGGACTTTCTTGGTATTTTTGTTCCTTGAAAAAGTTTTGCTTCTCATGCAAGAAGCTTCTTGGATGAGAAGTGAAAAAATTTTCAAAATTAAAAATGAAGAAAGTACAGTTACCTTTTGGAAAAGCACCTTTGGGACAACCATGACCTGGATGACTGAGAATCTCCATAGTAGTGATGGTATTCTACCTGTTTGGCCCCATTCAGTTGAACCGGTAGCTCCGAGGATCATCTGTGAGCAAACTGATTCGCTCTGACGATCAGCTGCTGGGCCCAACTGCCCACCCCTTGCTCTATACTGACCTTTATTTTTTGGTTTTGGAGCTCAGCTGCTTTGCGCGGCACAGGGGATTGCCGCACGTCAGCTGTTGAAGACACAGGGAGAGTGCAGGATTGCAGGAGAAGGTTAATGGCAAACTCCCTGCACGTGCAAAGCATACCCACCAAGCCATGCCCACAGAACAGTGATAAAAGAAAGTGAAACCCACCACTGATCCATAGACACTCCCAAAGGTCTTGGCTTGCTGTTCATGATCTATACCAGTGGTGGCTAACCTTTTTGGGCTCCTGTGCCAAAAATTGTGCACGCGCTTGCACGCTCATGCTCGCGTGCCAGCACCCAGAAGGCAATGTGCACCCCCCCACATCCCCTATGCATGCGCGTGCAATGCCCCCAACTCCCCCCACCCCCTGCTGCCTCCTTACCTGCACTGCACCTCACAGTTGATTTTCGGCTGGTTTGAGGCCTTTTTCGGCCTCTCAAAGTCTTGAGGAAGGCTTTTGCAGGCTTTTACAAGCTTTGTAGGCCAAAATGTAGCCCCGTTTCATCACTTTTTATCTATTACAGCAGACTTTTCTACGGCCACCAAACCCACTCTGTTCACCTTTCCTATAGATTATCAATTAAAAAGGAGCCTGAAAAATATTTTGATCTCCTCATACACTGATCTGCATATTTTTATCTGTATGTATGTCTTTTCCCTCCAGGTGTTGCTTGTGTGAAGGATTGTGTCTGTGTTGGTCTAATCAAGGCAGTTGCAACCTAGAGAGACATGTCACACCTAATCTGATCCTGTCCTATTCAGTTTGAAGAGAGAGAGCGCTTGATGAATACATGAATGGAGGGGTTGAGTCCCAACCCCTTTTATGGAATTTATTTCCAACACTGCTTTAGGCTGGAAAAATAAAAAGTAACTGTGCCATTTGGAGAGAAAAGATTGGATGAGAATTGGTAGATAAAGCTGTTCTACTTAATACAAAGTTTAAACATATGTCTTTGGGATATATGGAAAAAAAATGAATATAAAGTTAAAAACAGGATTGGTTGGATTCCACAATGAAAATTTGATAATAATTATTGAAAGTTACAAAGGTGATGCATGAAAGGTACTAAATCAAAAGATACGCTTTATTTTGGGCAATATGAAGAATGACCATCTGAAAAGGGAAGGAAGTGGAAGAAATGAGAATAGAAATAGAAATAGAAAAAGATGCTGTAAGAGAAAGAACTAGACATCTTTGAAAAAGTATTAAAGTCGTAGGGAAAGAAGACCTGGAAGCTGCTTGGAATAACGGGGGGAAAAATACATTGCAGCAGACAGTTACCGACAGAACTGGTTGCACTTATGGGACAAATGAAAAAAGAATGCTTGGAAGAATGATGAAGTGAAAGAAGCTGTGGATAAAGGAAACATGCATATACAAGAATGTATGCCAGAAACAGGGATGAGAGAGAGCTGTGCACATAGGAAAAAAAGCCATAAGAGAGAGACTGGTGGGCCAGCAGGAGGAGTCAAATGAGGAATCAGTTTAAAGTCTCGATGTAGTCACAAGAGAACAAGGTCCAATCCATCCTCCCTCCCCCTCCCAAAAGCTGTTAAAACTTATCTAACTTTACCCAGGTGCAAACCATTAGTTGAGAAGATTCCTGTGCATTGGTTTGAGCAATAAATCAATACATTTGAACCCTTCGTGTTTGAATCTGGTTCTTTCCCCAGACAAAAACATAGTTTGCCAAGAAAGTAATCAAGGAAAGGAAAGAATGATTTTAAAAGGCAGAGAAAATGTCAGTGGCGGAAATTGAAAAAGTGCTGAAAGAAAGATTAAGAAAATAATGGTTGGATGAAGTGGGTGAGATCCTGAAAGAGATAAATTGCCATTTTAAAGGCATGGTTATCTTTCTATTTCTTTCCTCTGCTTTGCTTGGTGTTGAATTTATTTAATAATTTCATCCTTTTGTCACATGGCAAGTTTAATCCAATGTGTCCTTTGGGATAGTATCAGATCTTGGATCTGCAAATTGTGCATTCCTGATAAGGATGAATGTGCATAAATAAGAGTTTTGAACAAAGTATAAGTAGGACTTTCTATATGGGTTAACTTACAAAACTTTTGGTGAACTTTCATCAACCCATACCCAGGTGGTTCCATTTTCGTAATACCCAATCCAATAGTCAGAAGGATGATTTGAGATTTCGTTTATTAGGAATGCCTAAAAACAACAACCACAAATACATTTAAAATACTTTTAGGAACCCCCTTCTGGGTTCATTATTGCTCATTGAACAATAATGATAATAATAATCTACATGTAGATAAAAATGCCAAATCCAGTCTAAACATTTGGCTGACTATACGACCAACCATAATAATGACAATGAATCATGCCCTTCATCCATGCAGCAATATTGACAGACTCTACTTCCCAAGGAAAACAGGTGGGCGTGGCATTGTGCAAGTACAGGTAATCCTCGACTTACAACAGTTCATTTAGTGACAGTTTGATGTTACAATTGAAAAAAGCAACGTGATCATTTTTCATACTTACAACCATTGCAACATCCCCATGGTCATGTGATAAAAATTCAGGCACTTGGCAACCAACTCATTTTTATGATGATTGCAGTGTCCCGGGGTCATGTAATCACCTTTTGTAACATTATTTTTACAAATAATTCAAGGCAGCAAACATAAGCAACACACCTTCCTTCTCCTACTATTCTACAACAACAAACCTGTGAGGTAACTTGGGCAGAAAGAAGAACTGACCCAGAGTCACCTAACTGGCTTTTGTGGCTAAAGCAGGACAAGAACTCAGAGTCTCCCTGGCTATCTAACCTAGTGCCTTAACCACTAGGCCCAAAATTCCTCCCATTTGTCCCAAGACAGAAAATTTGAGGGACAAGCTACACATGAAGAAGAAGCTGATGCAAATCTTTGAAGCAGTCCCATTCCTAGACATACAACATTGATCTTTCAGAATATAATCAGTCTGCCTGCTACTATTTTGAGCCCTTATCTATTTCTCCAAGGTACTTACTTGCTCGTTATAACTTCCAATACAAACCAAGGTGGATTTCTTAGTCTCGCAATATGTTCTTGCTGTGGTCCAGTTGCCCGCAACAGTGCTGAACAAGTAAAGGGCCCCTTCAAAGGGTACCCAGTTTTTTTTTAGCAGAATAGTAATGACATCTTTCAGCCAGTGAAGAAATGTCCCGGAGAGAATTGCAGGAAGAAAGCAAGAGAGAAGAAAGACACAGCATTTAGTAGAAGATAAGTTGAAGGTCAATTATATAGCTGTACTGCATATTGAAACTGGTACATGTAGTCCTTGACTTACAGCCACAACGGAGCCCAAAATTGATGTTGTTATGTGAGATCTTTGTTAAGTGAATTTCGTCCCATTTTTACGACCTTTCCTGCCACAGTTGTTAAGTGAATCACTGCAGTTGAAAAGTTGGTTACATGGTTGTTAAATGAACCTGGCTTCCCCACTGACTGTCAGAAGGTTGCAAAAGATGATCACATGACCATGGGGCACAGCAACAATCATAAATATGAACCAGTTGCCAAGCATCTGAACTTGATCACATGTTCATGGGGATGCTGCAAAGGTGGTAACTGTGAAAAAGGCCACAAGTTACATTATTCAGTGCCATTATAACTTTGAATGGTCACTGAATAAAGTGTTGTAGGACAAGGACTACCTGTAATTGAAATTTCACATCCCTCTTTCATTCGTTTCCTTCCCTTCCCTGAAAAGGTACAGAAAGACTAGATCCTGATTAAAAATACAACTTTGACCACAGCGAAGGGTTCAGTGAAGCGCTTCTAGAAAGCCCGCAAGCAAACCGTGGGGCAATTGTGCCCTCCTCACACATGGTCCTGAGAATTCAGAAGCACACTGTTTCCATCAAGAGAATTTGATGGCGCTACCCGAGGTGCTATTAAATGTGCAGGATTCAAAGAGGTGTGGAAGAGTCTTGCTGGCTCACCTCTTGGGCATCTTGTCTCTGAGCTTACAGCTGTCAGGGCTCTGGTTGTTACCCCCATTTAAATCATGAGTCTCTAGCTGGAGTTTCAAAACTTAAAGAAGATTTATTAGGAGTAAACATGCCGGCGCTGCCTGGGTGTAGCCGATTCTGAGACACATCATTCCTTGTCACCTTTGACCCTGGTTTTCTCCCACCCTCTGGGTGTATCGTAATTCATATTCTCCAATGGTACAAATCCATAGCCAAAAGTCATCAATCATGCTCTCCAGTTAGAATTTTGCACGGCAGAAACTTCGGTCACCTAGTTACTATCTTTGAAAACATTTGTGGAATGCAAATTGCCCACTGCTCCCTCCTCCCTTTCTGTTGGCAACTCTAAAAAGACCATTGACATATTTTATGAGTTGAGAGTTGAAACGCTAGAAAGAGTGCAGAGAAGAGCAACAAAGATGATTAGGGGGTTGGAGGCTCAAACATATAAAGAATGGTTGCTGGAAGGAGTAGGAGTGACATGATAGCAGTCTTCCAATATCTGAGGGGTTGCAACAAAGAAGAAGGAATCAAGCGAGTTGGCTGCAGCGAGTTGTCCTGTGATGAGTTGGATGCAGCAAATTGGCCATCGTGAATTGGCCATGGTGAGTTGTCCTAGACCAGGGGTGTCAAACTTAAGGCCTGGGAGATGGAGCCAGCCTGCTAAGTACTTAAATCTGGCCCATGCGGCTGCCCTGGAAACACTAAAGGACCAGCTTGTGGTGCTTCTGCCAGCAAAAATGGGCTCCCGGGCTCCATTTTGGCTGCCATGGCCTCCAGCAACCCTCTGCCAGTGAAAATAGAGGATTGCCAGAGGCCGTGGCAACCAAACACAGAGCTTGGGAGTCCGTTTTCACTGGCGGAGGGCTCGGGCCACCACAGGTGACCCCGACAGGAGTGATGTCAAGCTGGCCATGCCCACCCTGGCCATGCCCCCTGCCCCTCCCCCAAGGTCAAACACAACCCTGATGCAGCCCTCAATGAAACCAAGTTTGACACCCCTGTTCTAGACCCTCCTCAAGGCCCACTTGAGACAACGGGTTACCATGGTTAGCCTAACCCACTTGCCCTAAGTGTAGAGAAGAACATAGACACAAGAGGAATCCTGCCGATTGGCTGAGCACCTTCCAGGAAAACAGCCAGCCTACATTCAAGGTAACCAACAATAAAACAACCAGGGAAGACCCACAAATGTATGAATTGAGGGCAGCACCAGTAAAGTAGCTCATTAGCTGGTGGACTGCAAGCAACCTGCACCAGTTAACAGCTTGCTTATTGCTTTCTCCTCAAACCCGAGTTAAGCTGCATGATCCAGCACAATGTCAAAATGTCAATTTCACCACCTATCAGGCCCCACATCATTGCTTTTGATTTGATTGCATGTTGACCTCTTTATCACTTAAAAATGAAAAGAAAAGAAGGGGGAACCTCTTGGTTACTTACATGTATCCACAAGGCCAGATCAATAGCACAAGTGGGAACTTGATGACCTACAAAGTAATTTGACCAATCATCTTTTTCTCCCCTTGCAAGAGGGACATGCTTGATCAATCAAATGGGGAGGGGGGATCCCACTACTCCTTATTCCTTGCATCCAAGGACACAGGGTTTGTGTGTGTGTGTGTGTGTGTGTTTTATTTAAAGAAGCAGTAGGCTGATGCAATTCCTGTGTCCCTTCAGTGCAAAATAGAAAATAATCTGTCTTTGGCAACCAGTACATCTTCAATGCAAGATGGGCACATGCCAGCTTTTGCATTTCTCCAACAAATTTGTAGGTAGAGAAATTGAGCATTTTCAGAAATAGAGGCATCTATTTCTAATTTTGTGTCCTGCTCATTCTTTTATTGAAGTTCATCCTAACCCATCTCCAGATCAAATTATCTTCTTCCCTT
>JANHFN010001376.1:59352-69898 GCA_032468175.1 Toxicocalamus goodenoughensis | reverse complement strand
ATGCAAATGACCAGCTGTCTGCAAGGAGTATCAATCCTTCCCTTCCCCACCATGCAGTCAGAGCTGAAGAAGCTTCTTGGATGAGAAGCAAAACGTCTTCAAAGAAAAAAAACCCAAGAAAGTCCAGTTGCCTCTTGAAAAAAACGAGGGTGAGGGGACTATGACCGAGATGTCTGAGAATCTCCAGAGACAGCTACCTTTGCCAAGCAAGCCGAAGAGGCGGCTGACTCCCTTAGTCTCATCGCTTGAAGGAGCTGCTGCTGTCTGAGCTTCTTGGAGGACATGACGGAGATGCAAGATGGTGGTGGGGCAATACTGCCCTTGGTTCCTTTCTTCTCCTTTCCGCCTTCTGCTGGGCCCTCAGAGACCTGGGTGGGCTTCTGAGAGGGGAGGGGAGCCGCTTCTGCCTTCTGCCGAGCCCTGTCTATGGCACAGATAAGGGGGCTTTGAAAAGGCCAGGCTGCTCAAATTCCTCAGACATATAATTTGCCCACCCCAGAAGCCACGTTGAACTGAGATCTGGTTGGTTTTCTTGCCTACATTAAGCAACGGACAAACCCACAATCATAGCCAACCAACAGGTTAGAGATCGACTCTCTAAGAAAACATGATAGCAGGGTTCCAATATTGGAGGGGCTCCTACAAAGACAAGGGGGTCCAATTATTTTTCAAAGCATCAGAAGGCAAGGAAAGAAGCAACAGATGGAAACTGAGGAGAGAAGCAGTCTGGAATCATGGAGGAACTTCCTAACAGAATAATTAACCAGTGGTACAGCTTGCCTCCAGAAATTGTGGGTGCTTCCATCACTGGAGGCTTTTAAGAAGAAACTGGACAGCTACTTGTCTGGAGTGGTATAGGACTCCTGCTTCAGCAGGGGGTTGGACTAGAAGACCTTCAAGATCCCTTCCAAAACTCTGTTATTCTCTTAACAGATGCACTGCTGAGTAAACACCTGGGATTTCAAGCAGGAAGAAATAGAAGATTCCTACTTCTTCTTCTTGATCCTGTAGGAAGTTGGCACCCAGCCCTCTCTCAGAAAAATGAAATATCCTAGGAAATATTAAAAAGGCAGAATATTTCCCCTAAAAGTCAAGTAGAAACTCGGAGAGGCAGAAGCTCACTGCACCCCCCCCCACCTTTGTTAATAGGTGGGCCATTAAGGCCTGGGCCAGAGTATTCTACATAACAAAGCCCTCTACCCACCTCACCCCCTGGCCTGGGAAGATTGCATTAGCCAGCACTCAGGTGAAGCCATGTGGTCCAGACAAAGCCTACAAAGTTAGCAAAGACCCCGCCCCTGGGAGTCTGGCAGCCAATGGGATGCATTTCTTGCACAGGAACAGGAAACACTAAGGTGAGACCCAACAGAGGGTATAAAACCAAGGGACTCTCAGCATCTCTGCCCTTTTCCCCTTCTTTCCCTTCACCCAACACCTGGAAGCATGGGATCGTCCTTTTCACTTTGGAGCTCTAAGCCATGTGGTCCTGTCCACCATTAAACCATCTTTCCTAACAGCCTCCATGTTTCTAATGTCTTTCCTTCCCCACTTGGAACTGAACCCAGAAGGATATTTTTTCCAGCAATCCCTTTTGGGCTTTCAAGTTTGAAATCCCTGAGGATAACAAAGGAGCCATAGCCCATTATCAAATGAGAGCGGATGTCTGCCTTTCAACCATGGGAGACTCCTGCTTGGCTGAACCTACCTGCCTCAACCTTCTTGTACTTTGCCTGAAATTCATGGAGAAGAACAGGTTTTGGCAGAATGGGTGGCTTCTTTAGAGTAATCCTAGCAGCACGTGGGATCAGCCCTCTTTCAATTAGATTTAGGATGCCTAGGAAGAGAATAAGTGTCACAGATTATTTCAAAGACAACTTATCTGGGAGGTGTAATTTTTTTTTGGGGGGGGGACTTCCAAACCAGGGGTGCAGAGGTGGGATCCAGCCAGTTCTGACCAGTTCTGGAGAACTGATAGCGGAAATTTTGAGTAGTTTGGAGAACAGGCCAATCCCACCTCTGACTGGTCCCACCCGCCTCTCTCCTCCGCCTCCCATGGAGTCCCATCTGATCGGCTGAATCTTCTTTGGATGCCCTGCCCAGGAGAACGGAGCTGGAAAGCAGGTTAGTGGGGTGGGGAGGGAAGGGGGATTTTGCAGGAACCTTCCCCTGCCACGCCCACAAAGCCATGCCCACAAAACTGGTAGTCAAACAAATTGAATCCCACCACTGCAGGGGTGGGCTTCAACTATTTTAGCAATGGTTTCTCTGCCTGGTTGGTGGGTGGCCATGGCCTGGTTGGCCTCTTGCACCATGATGGGGAGGGGCATTTTTGCCCTACCCAGGCTCCGGAGGCTTCACTCGAACCCCTGGGAGGGTGAAAACAGTCTCCCTGGGCTCTGGAGACTCCCTGGAAGCCGGAAAGGGGTCCATTTCCAGCCTTCCCAAACTTCTGGGAGGCCAGCAACGCTAGCTGGGGAATTCTGGGAGTTGAAGTCCATCAGGCTTTAAAGTTGCCAAGGTTGGAGACTTCGAAGGTCCCTTCCAACCCTATTATTCTATGTTCTATGTACAACTAGTGGCCGACCAACGGTACAACATGTTGTATTTGCCAAGGCGAAGACAGCAAATGGGCCCAGCAGAATGAAGTGGCCAGGACTGACCTTTCTCTCCATCCTTCTCAGAAATAGGCAGGGCAGAGTGAATGTGGGTCAAATAGGAGGAGGATGGAGCAATGGGAAGGTTGTTGACGGTCACCCCTTTTGCAATCTTCTGCGTTGGTGCCTAAATAAAGAGAAAACACATTTCCTCCTTCAGCGGCTCACCTGTGGATTGTACGGACCACTTGTGTCTAGGAACTTTTTTGAAGCGACAAAACATGATTTGATACTAGCCACCCAAAGATTGGTACAGGTTCAGGTTTCATGGTTTAGGAGTATGGAATATACTATGGGGCTCTATCAGCAATTCTTGTAATTTAGAAGATAATTAATGTTTTAGGAAACCCATTATGTATTAGTCACATTTTTAAAAAAATCATCTTTGCCCATTAGTTAGTTTAG
This sequence comes from Toxicocalamus goodenoughensis, assembly GCA_032468175.1. Lineage (NCBI taxonomy): Eukaryota > Metazoa > Chordata > Lepidosauria > Squamata > Elapidae > Toxicocalamus > Toxicocalamus goodenoughensis. Next base: position 66,839 of record JANHFN010001376.1, on the reverse strand, counting down.
TTAGTGTGTGTGTGTGTGTGTGTGTGTTTGTGTTTGCCATGTATGTTCCTCTTGGCTTCTAGGGGCTCCCTAAGAAAGGATTTTTTGAAAGGAGCATCAGAGCATCAGTATTTCCTATATTATTATTAACATGCTCTGATGCTAAGGAGTTCTACTCCCCAATCTCTTCCAAATGCTAAACACAATCAGAGGAGTTTCAGTTTTAGTTTCACACCACCAGGCAGTTTTAGTACAGAACAGTTGAGCTAAGCCATGCCCAGGCTCCTTGCTGTCTGCTTCTTGCTCACACAGCAAATACTGTTTCAGTCTCCAAACAGCCCTCAACTCTCTCACACACTGACAGGACACTAACCAGATGAATAGTGATGGATGCTGGTAGGCAGAGGCAGAATTCCCCCCCTCCTATTTTCCTCCCCAAAAACTAAGCCCGATCACATAGTTTCGTAGCGAAGCACGGGTATAGTGCTAGTATATGTGTGTGTCTCTGTGTGTGTTCTATCCTATTTCTTATCTATAGAAAATCCTATTTCCTACATCTAATCCTATTTCTTATCTATAGAAAAATCTGAATAATTGAAGTCACATTTTTTCCCTTCTAATCCAAACTTTTTTTTTTAGATCTCTTAGGATGATCTGGTGAACGTCAGTTGTGTATATCACTCTACTAAACATAGTTGCAAAAATTTAGTGCTTATTTACTACCTCATGAAGAATACTTCATTAATCACCAAAAGTCATGAGTGTGGCAGGATAAATAAACTTCTATTTCATGACTTACAAAATCTCTTCTTTGGTGCTCGATTTACAGCACTGTTTCAGAACAATAAAAATTAAATAAGTGTTGGTCTGGGTTCTAGCAGGCGACATGATAGCAGTATTTGCAATATTTGAGGGGCTACTACAAAGAAGAGGGCATTAACCTAATCTCCAAAGCACCAGAAAGCAAGACAAGAAGCAATGGATGGAAACTAATCCAAGAGAGAAGCAACCTGGGATTAAGGAGGAAGTTCCGAACAGTGAGGATAATTAACCAGTGGAACAGCTTGCCACCATAAATCATGGGTGCTCCATCACTGGAGGTTTTTAAAAAGAGTCTAGATGGTCACTTCTCTGAAATAGTAGAGGTTCTCCTGCTTTAATAGGACTGGACTAGAAGACCTCCAAGATCCCTTCCTACTCTGTTACTTCGTTAAATTAGAAGTTGAATAGTTCTGCCTTTCCTTTACCATCTGTTAACAATTTGGCCTCTTCCCTGAGAATGTGGTATAATAATTATCTTTTTTTAATGTTTATTTTGGACTTACCCCAAAAGGGCCTTTTTTCTTAGGCACCTTTGCTAAGCTTATTATTGTAACACCTGCCTAATACATAACCTGAGAGCCCAATATCCCTCAAGAGGAAGCTGAAATAAGTACAAGAATATGCTACTAGTTTTTGGTTCCAACAATAACTGACGTGCCAAAGGCATATTTTTCAAGTCCATCCTTAACACGATGTTGGTCATCATGGTAATGGTTCTCCATTTCTTCCAGAAAGGAATGCCTGCAAGAAACCTTCTTTTTGGAGCTGGCTGAGGCCTCTACCAAAAAGGAAGAGCCGGACAAAATCACAGGATAAACACTGCTTGTAGCGCTGAAGCAAACCACTCATTCCCAGGCAATGAATTGGACACGTCTAATATCATGAAAACATTTTTGGTGGAGAGAAACATCACATCAGAACACAATTTTCAAAGGTTAGAACAGAGATCTTAATTTGGGCTGCCGGCAAACATTTACTCTGCTATAATATGCCTGAAAAGTGCTGCAGAAGTATTTTCTCTTTATCTCAAGCAATTCTCTGTATAATTAACTTGAGGCATGAGACAAAAGAATTCTATTAGTCCTTTTGAAGCGCATTTCTGTGGTGGATAAAAATGTCCCGCTCAATATAGTTATTTTTCTATGGTTCAATTTAAAGCAAACATTTTTTTAAAAGGGTTTCCCCCCCCCCCCATTTCCTTTGTTTTCCTTTTGTTAGGAACAAAACTGGCCTGAAGCAAAACAAGTTTAGGAAGTGAAGGAGGCAGCCAGCAGATTGCAGAACCGCAAATGGAAAACGGATGGGCGCCCACCAGAGACCGTTTCATTGTCCACATTCGAAGTTCCCAGCTGAGCAACTCACCAACAAGTTTTCTCTAGAATCAGACTGATTCTGAGGATGGAACAGAAGCAGAACATTTGGCTCCAGATGCAAGGCTGTTTCAGTTACTACTCTTTAGCGACACTGATAAATTAGTTGGATGATGGCTTCATATTACTAGTGGCCCATGGAAATGATTCTGCAAAATTATGGACACATGGAAAATATACCACCCCTGCCAGAAAGCAAGCCAACAAAAACAAAAACCTTTCCCATCTGTGATGAAACCCTTCAACTATTTTATGCTTTTTTAAGAGAAGGGGGGAAAAGACACTTAATTTTGTCACTTCATGTGAAAAGATTTTTAATTGTGGGCACCGAAGCTATTCAACACAAAAGAAATGCAAACTATGAATATACAGAAGCATTTAATATAGGCTTAACCACTTAAGAAACTCTTTCCACTTTTCTCCATCTGCTGACTTAAGCATCTGGTACCTTCTCAAGATACTTAGCGGTCCACCTAAATTATCAGTTTCTTCCAACTCACCACTGAGCAGGCTAATTATTAGCCTGAGAGCCATATTGGTCTACGACAGCCAAAAATCAGGAGTGCAATACAGGCAGTTCTCGTGTAGTGACTGCCTTGTTTAGTAGCCATTTGCAGCAATGAAAAAGTAACTTTGCAACCAATCCTTGCATTTATGACTTTTGCAAGTCTGTAAAGCAAAGGAAACCTGAAGTCAGATCGTAAACATGGTGGGGGTTCCACTTAACAACTGCCTCATTTAATGACTAAGTAGCTGGTCACTACATGAGGACTATCTGTAGGGCCTTTTCAGATAACAAATGTTATTAATAGGGATATGCATTGCATATCCAGAGCATTGCATGCCAAACAACTAAACATAGAGTTGTGCCATCACTCTGCTGAACACTTAATTCTCTCAGCACTGTCTCATTCCCACCTTTTCTTATCTTCTCATCTTTCCTACTATCTTCTTCTGGTTTCTTATGATCTATCAATTATTGTTTGTAACTCAATGATTGTAACTATGATTTAGGTTAACTATGATTAATGATTGTAACTATGATTTATGATCTATTACATGCTGTTTATATGTACACTGTGATACACCGGAGACAAATTCTTTGTGTGTCTGATCACACTTGGCCAATAAAGAATTCCGTTCTGTTCCATTCCATGTTTTTGTATACCGCTCAATACATCAAAAGTAAGTTAAACTATTATTTGTTTTAAATTGGGAGGAGATGGAGCAGGGAGAAAAACCGAGGTATCTACTTTGCCTCTTACATTTACAACATCAGAGGCACAACCTGTCTTCACCCACCAGTTTAGAGCTCCTTCCACAGCTCTTTCCCTACTGTGAGTCCTGCCAGCAACGCCCCTTTGGATTCCGTGCAGGACAAACATGGCAGATTCTTTGCAAAAGAGTTAACGGACACAAATCTCGCACAAAGGCTCAAAACTAGGACAAAGTAGTATCTGAGCATTTTAATTTCCCAAGACGCTCCATTACAGATTTCAAAGTAGCTCTTTTGGAACAAAGAAATTTTACAAGCACAATTGAGCTGGGGGGAGACGGCTGAACTTATATCCATCAAATGGTTTCGGGCCACCTCAACAAACACAACGGGCTTTCAGCACATTACAATTGCCAATTGAAAAGACACTTGTAATTTGTCTCTCAGGTAGCCTGCATCTGCATCTCACACACACACACCCAACTACCCCAGCCTCACCCCAATTTAAATCCAACATCAGCCTAGCTACTCTGCACATGTGATGAAGCAAGCATGGCTGGCGAAAGAAATCCTACGACTTTCCTTTCAATGGGCCAGCCTGCAAAGCTGCCACCGGCCTCCCTCTGATTAGTGAAAAGGGAGGTAGAAAAGTTGGCTGGAGGCAGCCTAGACTTTTCAGCAAGAAAACTTTGCAGCTCCTTTTGTTAAACCATCCAATGGTCCAAAGCCCCAAACCTACCATTTTGGACTCGAAGCCAATTTAGACTCTTAGGGAAGCCTTTCTAATCGAAAGACCTCCGGTACGTTGTCCTTCCAGCTGACCTGTCTCAAATTAACCGCACCAGGTGGGTGGCCAAGAAGAGATGCGTGACCGAAAACAGCACAGAAGGAAGGGAGCTGGGTAATAGCTGGCTCAAACTGCTGTGCATCTTACTTGTGGGCAAAAGGCCAGCCAGTGCCGAGCAGGATTGGACGGCCAGGCTTATTGGAATTCCAGGCTGGGCCTGCCTCCTTGTCCAGCGACAGCTGTAAGCCAGCAGCCCATAGCATCTCAATCAGGCATGGAGTTCCATCAAAGAATGCTGATATGGACGGCGGCTCCCCTCCACCCTCGCTGAGTGACAGTCAATCTCGGATTCCAGATGACAAGGACTGGATGCAAAATGTAAAACAAATGGTGACCTTTCCAAAGATTAATTTGTTTACCAACAAAAAACAAAACAAAAAAAAATAAAAACCAAACAAACACTCTCCGTTTTGTCATCCAGGAATAGAGGTGACCTTCACATTCCCATTTGTAGCTGGAGAAGAAGACACATGCAATCATCTGCTCACTTAAGCCGATCTCACCAATTATGACTTCTCTTAGATTTTGGGGGGAAAAAGACAGTTTATTAATTTGCCATTGTCTTCTGTTTACGCTTGTTATAAATGCAGCAAACGTGCTGCAAATGACCATCCTGTGGAACATCAATTTGTTTAAGTCGGATGCCAACATTGGGGCTTTGATTCCCTTTTTATAATTGAAACCATAGGCAGAATCTTCTCGCCCCTTCCCCCTCCAAGATCTTAGTCCATCCCGCAGCACATCCAAAAAGAAAACCACGGTTTTTACTGCTACTACAAAATCATTTCCAGAACGAATGGCTGCCCCTTTCCTAGGCAGAGGCAATTCAGACCCACGCAGGGCAGAGTCCAGACCCAGACAGATGCCCATAAGCTTCACAGAGGACAAAAGCAAGAGAAAGAAAGAGCGGAGGAACTTAACCAAAACGGGCAGTAGGACACGGCAACTCGTAAAAACTTGGGAAGGCAAAGGCATTAAATTCTCCCTCATGAATAAATGAAAAGGAACCGAGTTTGTCTTGCATTATTTATTTATTTATTGGAAGGTGGAGACCCAAGCACCCAAAGCTACGCAACAATGCTGTGAGCATGAAAATGACGGAGGGCTCCTTTGAGGTCACTGCAATTATGGAGACTTATTTTTGTGGCTGTTTGAATGGGCATTTTTGCTCTTTGACAGAGGTGAGCAACTCGGAAATTGCCGGAGGAGAAAGTGGTAAGAGGCCTGCAGCTAATCGGCCCCTCTTAAGAAGCACACAATTAAAATAATTCGCATGCTATTTAAATTAACACAGCTAATCTGCATATTTAAGCAAATGTAATTAACAGAATTTTGTGCATTCACAAACACCAATCTATACATCTAATTATGTGCAATTAACATACTCTGCATTCAAGTTTAATTAATAGTGTTAATTTGTATATTTTCATTGCCTGTAATTAACATAAATTCAATATTTTCACAAGCACTGCTAAGTTATGTATTGCACTGATATTTTGATATATGTTATATCGATGTCATTGATATAATTTGTACAAAATTCTTTAAGTTCTGTGTTCAAATAACAGTAATATTCTTGACCAGACTTTTAAAAAAAGAGAATCTAATACCTGATACATTCAAGTTGCTTCAACACAGCTGGAAGTTCTCCTTTGTTCTATTATTTATTGCAAACATTTTCAACATGTGCTGTGAGGTTGCTTACGGAAGACCAGATCTGAGCTAGCAAGCTGGAATGAAGACATGGCTGGAGTATTGTCAAATCTGAGATAGGAAGCAGTTCTTTATGAGGAATTCTGTCTCTTGAGGTTCAGAGTCACAGTTGAGGATCATCCCTTCTGGATCAGGAGTTTTTCCAAGGTGCGCAGGAAGCGCTAAGGCTCTGGTGGGCCTGGATACCTGTGCCATATGCACTCTCTCCTGGAAAAGGTATCTCTAGCCATAATGAGTATATTCACTACGAATGAAGGCGAATTTACTTGTCCCAGGATAATGCTGCAGGATCCAATCTGAATCAATCACTAGGGACCAGAGGTTTTGTCTTCCAAACTTTCAGACTTGTGCTGGAGCCCATCCCTCAGAGAACGTCTATCTAGCAGTGTGCGTGCTTTGGGCTGCTCTGTGTGGGTTTTTTAGATACTGATTGGGGGTGTTGATGGTTGGCTATTAAGTCATGGGCTGTCATTTGTGCTGCCAAGCCCTCACCCTAACAGATAATCAGAAAGTGCAGGTCATCTAGTCCAAACCCCACCCAAGCAGGAGACCCTACACCATTTCTGACAGATGGCAGTCCAGTGCCTTATTTTATTTTATTTATTTTTATTTATTTTTATTTATTTTTATTTATTTATTTTTATGTATTTTTATGTATTTATATTTATTTATTCAGCCAGTCAGTCAGTCAATCAGTCAGTCAAACAATTATTAGACAACAGTTATAAGTATAAACATGGTAATAAACACATGAAATGGATACGAACAAGAAAAAAGAAACAATAGGACAGGGACGGTAGGCACGTTGGTGTACTTATGGACGCCCCCTCTTCTCAAAAGCCTCCAGTGATGAAGCTCCTACAACTTCTGAAAGCAACTTCTGTTCCATCGGTTGATTATTCTCCCTGTCAGAAAATTCCTCCTTATTTCCAGGTTGAATCTCTCCTTGTTCAGTTTCCATCCATTATTACTTGTCTGGCCTTTGGGTGCTTTGGAAAATAGTGTCACACACCCCTCCTCTCTGTGGCAGCCATTCAACTATTGGAAGACTGCTATCATAGCATATCTGGCTGGAGAATTCGGCGAGTTGAAGTCACAAGTCTTAAAGTTGCCAAGTTTGGAGACCTCTGGTCTAACATAATGCATTAGTACATTTATCAGTGAGGCACTAGGAGGATTTGAACTAAAGAGATCAAATGATGTAGATGCATATGTGAACAATTACTACCAACCTGCCTTCCATGGAGGACTGTATACTGTATGAGTAAAAAAGAGGGCTGTGAAAATATCTAGTCCCCTCACATCCCAGACAAACTGTTTCAACTCCTTCCCTCAAAACGACGTTATAGAGCAATGCACACCAGAACAACTAGACACAAGGAGTTTTTCTTCCAACACCATCACTCTGCTAAACAACTAATTCCCTCAACTGTCCAACTATTTACAAAGTCTGCACTACTATAACTATTAATCTTCTCATCACTCCTTATCACCCATCCCCTCCCACTTGTGACTGTATGACTGTAACTTTGTTGCTTGT
>JANHFN010001374.1:157256-167661 GCA_032468175.1 Toxicocalamus goodenoughensis | reverse complement strand
GCGGCCGCATTCTGGACTAACTGTAGCCTCCGGATGCACCTCAATGGCAGCCCCATGTAGAGGGAATTACAGTAGTCTAATATGTAGATATTAAAAAGGAGTAGAGAAAGTATTGAGCCCTGTGGTGTATCACAAAAGCACTACAATGGATTGCACCTCCCTATTCACACTGATTGGGACCAACTTTGGAAGACAGGAGCCCACTTATCTCCAAACACCATAGTTGGCCCAAAAAGATACCATAGTCAATGGTATTGAGGGCTACTGAGAGGTTAAGGAGAGAAAGAATGGATGCCCATCCTGCTCTCACCAGATATCATCAATATGTGCAGTCAATATGGTTTCTGTCCCATAAGTGGGCCTGAAACTTGACTGAAACAGGTCCAGATAATAAATTTCATCCAGGATTATCTGAAGCTGCCTTGCAACAACCTTTTCTTTCTTCCTGAAAAGGGAAGGTAGGGGACTGAATGGAAATTGTCCAGAAAGGTGAGATCAAAATATGTTTTTTCTGAGGAGGAGGGTGAACCAGGGCCTCCTTAAAAGGTCTTGGAAGCATACACTCCTGCAGTGAAGAATTTTTCACTGCAGGAGCCAACCTGTTGTCTCCATCCTGGAGGCTTTCACCAGCTAGGAGAGACAGGGATCTAATTGACAGATGGTTGCACTGGCAGCACTGATGACCCTGTCCAATTCATCAGATCAAATAGGCTCAAACTGTTCCCAGATTTATTCATAAGATCTTTTGTTAGGCATCTCTAATGGTCCTGCAGCAGGCATAGTTTTCAATTGGAGATGAATCCGAACAACTTTGTCCATCAGGTATTCCAAAAATTCCTCTGCATAGATGTGAAGATAATCACCCAAGTCTTCCTGTCCCAGGAGGCTAGGTGATCCTGAACAGGGCCGCGAGGTGATAATCTACAGATGAAATATGGGTGAAAAAATAATAGTGTTTCTCCACACTTCAGAAAGGCTTTAGTAGCAGCTCTAAGTTGTGTCTAGTCAAATTTATCCTTTGTCTTTCCTCCAGCACCACTCTAGGTGTCTCTTAATCATTTTCAGAATTCACAGCTTCTCTATGAACTCAAGGAGTGTCAGGAGCAATAGAGTAATGGAGGCTGCACAGCAGAGGTGGTATTCAGCAGGTTCTGACCAGTTCTGGAGAACCAGTAGCAGAAATTTTGAGTAGTTTGGAGAACGATCAAATACTACCTCTGACTGGAGATTTTACAGTATCCTTCCCCTACCACACCCACCAAGCCACGCCCACAGAACCAGTAGTAAAAATTTTTGAATCCCACCACTGCTGCACAGGCATGATCCTGTCCAAGCCTCAGCTTCCCTTTGGTTCCAGGACATAATCAGGACCATGCAGCAACTTTTGCTCCTGTTCCTTAATAGAAATATTGCTTCTCACATTTTAACATGGTTTATACACATTTTTAGCATTCCTGCCCGGGGAAATTCCCCATATCTTTCATGCCATAATTGTGTGCATAGCATAAAGGAGTTTCCATTGTGTTCAGCAAAGCTGCTTCTTGACAAATTGTGCATAGGACTGCACCTTAAATTAAACTTCCCATGTTCTATATTATAAAGTTGTGCGTTCCAAATATGTTGTAGATTAAAGGAGACAGATTTAAAACCAATAAACTCCTGTTTATTGGGACTCATTGGAAAAGATGATGCTGTTATGTGACCCCGTCACTTGGGGAAATAAATTGTCAATGACTTTTAATGGTGTTAATGCAAACTGGTGACCCTTTTTATTTACTGTTGTGAGAGCATCATTAAATCAGAAGATGAGGCTTCTGTTCAGTACAGGAAATGGCTAACTTCTTTGGCAACTTAATTTGTTTCTCAATGACTCAAGTACTAAATTCTACCCTGACGATACTAAACCTTTTTATTTAAATATTTTTAATGGGCCAAAAATCTGTGGAGGTTATTATTTAATTAACATTTAAATCTTTCTTCAACTCTGAATATATTATCAGATTTCCTTGTTTATTAAATATACAGTCAATATTTGCTGAAAGAAAATGGTTTTCAGCAATGAGAATAAAATTGATTTGTGAATTTATTTTGCAGCAACAGAATGTAAAACTAAGTTTAGCATGTGGTAATTCATTTTAATATAAAGAGATTGTTATACATGGCTCATCTTTTAATACTGCACCCCTCTTGCTCTCCCCTAATCAACTATTAGCAGGGGTGGGATTCTACCGGTTCTGACCAGTTCTATAGAACCCCTTGTTAACTTTCAAAGCAGTTCAGAGAACCGTAGTTAGCAGAAATCTCCTTTTGTTTTTCCCCCCTTATTACATTCTTGGCAGTATGTATAGACTTACTGTCTCTGAAGGAGGTTTTTTTTTAAACTTTCTTAAAGGGGAAGAGTTATTTCAAGCTTTTTACATTGCTGTTAGGAGGAGATACTCCCCTGGATATACTTCTAGCCACATGCAACAATCAGCACTTTAAAGAAATAATTGAGTAACCGGAATAGAGCTTTTAATGACAAAGAACCAAGATGAGTGACATTCAGCAAGGCTTCTTGGCTAGCTAGAAAGATTGACATTCAGACATTAGTTTACAAATCCTTTCTGAGTTTTGGTCTAAAACTGGTTTAATTCTGTCCTTGGTGACATTTAATCCTGTGTTTATTGATGGGATACTTTTCCCTATTCAGCTTTGTTTGGAAGGAAAAAGGTTAATCTTTGTTCCTGAAAATAAACTGGGTTGAGAAATCTCACTAATGTCTATTTGTTCTGATAATTGGTTTAACAAGCAACAGTTACTGTTGTGATTTACTTATTTGTACTGTGTTGTGTTTGAATTTTTCCCTGCCTCATGGTTTCTTTTTCTATCTGGGAAGGGGATCTTTCTTCACTGATTTAGTGGTTCCTGGTACCGTCCTTTTGGAGTGTACTTCCAAGAGGCAGGATTTAAGCTTGGCACTTATTTTTTTACTGCCTTTCTGGGGGGCATGTGATCTTTCCTTAAATCTGGATGATTTTCTTAGGATATCTTGCAAGGTGAGTGAGACCAGCTGGTGTCTTTAAGTGGTGCAAATGGATCTAAGGATTGCTTTTCCTGGGTGTGATCTTTCTGGGGAGCTTAAATGACCTCTGGGTTTCACTTTATGAGCAAGAGTTGGCTGCTGATAGTTATCATTGCATTTTAACTATTTTAATTCCTCAAGGTGCTCTGGCACCCTGCCTGATTTGTAACTCCAGCTTGCAGGTATTTTTAATCTAAAGATTGGCATTTAGGGCAGCTTTTTGCAAGCAAAGTATTTTTTTACAGGTAATCCTTGACTTACAACAGTTCATTTAGTGACCATTCAAAGTTACAATAGCACTGAAAAAAGTGACTTATGACTGGTTTTCACACTTACAACCATTGGAGCATCCCCACAGTCACAAGAAGCCAGGCAAGGAGAAGCACCCCTTGACGTGAGTGACACCAAGTTAGCCACACCCACCCAGTCACATGACCACCAAGTCACACCCACCAACTAAGCCACACCCACAGAACTGGTTGTTAAAAAATTTGAATCCCACCCCTGTCAAGATGCATTAATTTTTCCAACTAGCACAGCATAATATCATAGCAAACAATGCATATTAGAAATTGTTTTGTAATAATGTATCAATACATATAGAATAGGACATTTAAACATGCCAACTAAATCAGATTTTCATAATTTTAGGGCTCAACCTCTGTGATCTACACCAGGACATAAACAATTTGATATAATTAATATTTATTTTAACTGCAGGAGTCAAACTATTTATTACATTAAATGTGCAAAATGCAAATTCAATGCATTTTTCTGTTTAGTTTTACTTAAGACTGAGAATATTTGGTGACAATCTAAATAAGGCTCCAATAAATGGAAGGGGAAACTTTAACCCTTTCTTGACCCATTCTTTATTTTTTGCCACTCTGACCTTCAGTACTAAAAACACAAATGACAAAAACAATCCCATTATAATGAATATATACACAGATGCATTTGTGCACTGATGGACAGACTTAGGCAGAAAGAGTGAATGAACACCGAATTGATGTATGAGCAGCATTCTAATATCTCAGGAGTTGCCACAAAGAAGAGGGAGTCAAACTATTTTCGAAAGCACCTGAAAGGCGGACAAGAATGGATGAAAATAATCAAGGGAAGAACCAACATAGAACTAAGGAGAAATTTCCTGAGTTAGAACAATTAATAAATGGAATAACTTGCCTCCCAAAGTTGTAAATGCTCCAACACTGGAAGTTTTAAAGAAGAAATTGGGCAACAATTTGTCTAAAATAGTATAGGGTTGCAGGAATTGGATGCATCTAGGGGTTACATGATAGTAGTGTTTCAATATTTGAAGGCAACCAAAAAAAGGGGAAGTCAGCCTATTTTCCAAAGTACCAGAAGACAAGAAACAATGGATGGAAACTAATCAAGGAAAGAAGCAATCTAGAACTAAGAAAAAAATTCCTAACAGTGAGAACAATTAACCAATGGAACAGCCCAACTTCAGAAATTATGCTTCATTACTAGAGGCTTTTAAGAAGAGACTTGACAGCTATTTGTCTGGAATAGTATAGGTTCTCCTGCTTGAGCAGGGGGTTTGACTAGAAGACCTCCATGATACCTTCCAACTCTATCATTCTGTTACTGTGGGTAGTATACAAGGCTAAAACAATGAATATCTAAAATATTTATTAATAACATAAATTAAAACATTAAAACACTAGGAAAACAGCTAAAACAAAATGTATTCATCTTCGAGTGCGAAAGGAACTGTCTAATGGCCTTAGTATCTTTATCAAAATCCTGGAGAACTGATGAAGTACCAAATAACTAGAGGAAAAACTTCTAGAAGATCTTCCTATCTTCAAAAAGAGGAAAAAAGAAAGATCCAGGAAATTATTAAGTAGACCAATCAGTCTAACTCTGATGTCATGGAAGACATCAGGAGATATCTAGGACACATCATAAAGAAATTGATATGAAGCACTTTTAAAACAATGCATTATCTGAAGTAGGATAGTTAAAAACAAACCTTTTCAGTATAACTTACTGTTACTTTTTTATCATGAATATTGTCAGCATACCTTATCTTGATTTTAACAAACCATTTGAGAAAGTACTAGCTTCAAGTATGGCATATCTAAATAGTTGGTTTGCTACCTCAAGTTTCTTAGGACTTTCCTTTTCTTGTCATAAATACACTGATGTGTTGGTTAAGGAAAAGTAAGCAAAAAGTTGGGAAAATAGAAGGGCATAACCAACCAGCAAATCAACTACTCAATCTCCTTAGTGTTTTCTCTTCTCTAGTTCTCCCTGAGGGCTGTATGCCATGGCTAATGTCCTAAGGTCCCATTGCCCTTTCCGAAACATTTCTGCTAAATCAGTATGATTTCTGCATATTGCACATGTATAGTTAGAACAAACAGATGTTAGAGGTTATTGCATCTTCTTGACTGGATCAGTTTATACAGAAGCCAAACAGCCTTCTGATGGGAATGCTTCAATCTGAAATAATGTGGTTGAACTCAATAGCCTCAATGACGCTTTTCAATTCTATGATTCTATTGTAAATACAGTTCAGAGATTTTACTATGAAGTTTAGAAATGTAGACAAATAAAAGCTGCTTATTTGAATGGTCCCTTGTTTATTGTAGAAATTGGACTTTTAAGAGAGACATTATGTTCTTAATGCCAAATGTTTCATTGTTTTCATTTTTGGATTTTATTGGAAATTTTGAGCTTTTGTTAAAATAGTTCACACTGATTTAAAATTTGGGAAAGAGTGTTTTATTTTTTGGCAATGAACTTGGTCAATTTTGCTGTAATTCTTTGTCTGTCTTTTTAGTATGTGAATGTATAAGAGGAAGAAAAGTATATCTGAATGTTCTCTATAGACATCATTACTAGCAAGATAATAAAAGCCAGATCTCCTGGAATTTCAAATTTGGAGCACTAATGTGTTTGATTCTGGAGAATCTCACAAGATTTTAAATTTGGGAAAAAGTTATTCATTTTTAGAAAGTGAAATATTGGGGCATTGTCCTAAATTTTTATTTTCAGTTTTCCTCTCCTGATAATAAGCCTATAAGTGTACCAATACTTGTCCCTATTTCCTGACTGGAGCCTGGCACATATCTTCATTTCAGGCTTTGCGTTTCTTCCATCTTAGACAAATATTTAACGCCTCCACCATAATTCCAAAATGCTAAAAGACTGGAAATAGAACAGGCCACTCACTTGCTTCCAAGATAACTACGCATGTAAGATTGAACTCACACTTTCTACTCTTTGTAAACTAGGTAGATACCTCTGTACTGTCTATCTCTAAACCTTTTCTCAACCTGGATCAGTGTCCTAAATAAAAGATAAGGATAATGGAAAGCTGCTGAGGAGGTACCACAGCATGGTATATCTAATTTCATGGCTTACATTTCATTGCTGTGTTCAAATCTTCTTAGATCATCACCAGAAAAGCAGAAGGGGAAAAGAAAGAATGTTTGAGTTAGTATTACTATCATTTCCTCTGATCTCATTCCAGTGTCTACATAACAAAGCTTTTGGTTATCTTATGACAGTCAATAATGAATCCTAAAATCACTGTGATGCTATCAAGAGTCAAACAAAAATTCAGTTTGAAGCAACTGAACTGGAATTCAGTTTTACTGAATTATAGTCATTATGAAAATTGAGCTTCCTACACCCTAAAAGAATATATTCATTCCATTGGCTTGGTGTACATTTATATTCTGCATGCTCTGGTAAACATTCCGCATACAACAACATCAGATCTGGACCATGAAAGTTGAACACATTCATTTGTTATGGTGGCCTAGGGATTATGTTAATTTTGCTGCTACATATCTCAGTCTGGATTTTTGTTGTTCTAATTAATTGGAAGCAGCACTAGTGATGAGTCTGCTTGTAGATACTGAAGCCTTGTTCTCACAAATAATATTGATGTGATAAACTACTATCTACCTGAAAAGGTTGTGTACTTCCCTTCACTGTTTTTATTCAAGTAGTGGCTAGAGAGTTATCTGATATGGATTCTTGTACTTGGATTTCTGCACTGAACAGCTGGCTGGACTCAGTGGCCTTAATTATCCCTTCCAACATTACACATTTCATTCTCTAACCCAGTCTGAGATTTTCATCAAAACATATAGTGACTAGTGAAACTTTATGCCTTGCAAAATTGCCAAAGTACTGTCAAGGTAGTAACAAATTACAGCATTGTCTTCCAATTCTAAGCCCCATTGCATCCTGACAACCATTTTAGTAAAAGAAGGAAATAATAATCCCATTCCAAGGGAATGTGTTCCTGACACAGTGAACTCTTCAATTTTCATTATAAAAATACATTATTTCAAATAACTATTTAAAATATAATCTTAATAGTGCTGTCATTTTTTCTCAAGCACAATTAATTACATTAATTGCTGAATGCCTGAAGTGAATTATCATTTTCTTTTAAATGCAATGCTTCATTCAAATCTGGAAGAAAAATGAGGGAAGAATTGAGGAAACAGTATCATGATTATAAACGTCTGATTTTAAAACAGAATTATTTTATTCACATTTTGGAATAGTATTATTTAGACTGTCCAACATTTATGTTCAAAGCATCCTTAGAAAGATTATAAACCCTTAAGAATCCATTCTTCTGCATAAAGAAGAAAAGTCATTAATGCATATGAAAAAGAAATTAAACACAAACCATGTAGCCCAAAGAACAATTCAGCACCTAGAAAATGGAGATTCTTTCTAACTAATATGGATGAGATATTACCTTGAGAGTTCAGGATGAGGTATATAAGTGCTAAATTACAAACATCATTAGAACCTCTCTTTTTTTGGTCCCTTTGAATTCGTGTTAACTCCAATGTCAACCAGTTCCTGAAGTAAGACTTTGGAAGTGGTTTGCCATTGCCTATTTTCTAGAGTTGACAGGGGGCCTGGCCCAATGTCACCCAGCTGGCTTTGTGTCCAAACAAGACTAGAACTAAAAATGTGTTCATTTCCAGGCTGATATTTTAATCACCACAACAAACTAGCTCTCTTATTTCTTGTGATATTTCACTGTACTGGATTTGTCCAATTACAACAAACAGATAGGTTTTTTTAACTTTGATGAAAAAGTGAAGAAACCCAAAACTGTTGAGGTAGACGCTGCACCATCTCTTATGAGCTGTTTTTACCACTGGGACAAATGATGAGAGATCTCACAGCTGTCCTGTTTGATTCTCATCTTCTCTACAGTTATTTAAATAAACTCTGTGAGATTCTGCATCATGAGAATTTCTCTGCTTAAAAGAAAAATGTTCTCCTCCTTCCAGTGGTGGGATTCAAATTTTTTTACTACCGGTTCTGTGGGCATGGCTTGGTGGATGTGGCAGGGGAAGTATACTGTAAAATCTGCAGTCAGAGGCGGCATTTGCCGGTTCTCTGAACTACTCAAAATTTCCGCAACCAGTTCTCCAGAACTGGTCAGAACCTGCTGAATACCACCTCTGCCTTCTCCTCTTCCTTCTGCCAAGGATTCACACACAAATGGATTGTGTTTGCAAAATGCAGAATAGGCATGAGTATGAAATTTGTTCTGCCTTGTGCAATGAAAGCAGCCTCAATATAAACATATAAATATCTGTTCAAATACGCTACCAATAAATTCTTGTGTTTGTTTTGTAATTTTGACATAGTTTAAAATAAAATAAATTAAATCCACCCAGTGTTTAATATTGGAAATAATTTAATGATCAGACTGAAGATCTATCCTATCTCAGTTGTTCAGTTATTTTCATTTTAAACTGTTTTGTTTCTACAGTGTTAACATTTGAATGTGTCTCTCCATGATAAAACCATATATATCAAGTATCTCTATTTTATATCTGTCACTTGTCAGCTTGTTTCTCTAACTACTTTTAAAATGTTTTATGATGGTTTCTTTTTTTACTGGTAACCTATGTCTTAATCTTATCAATATCCCTTTCTGTCACATCATCTACCACCTAACTAATAGTTATCTACTAGTTTGGAAATGATTCTGCCTACATATATATTTTGCAATGTGTGTATTAATGCCTTCATATACTAGTGGACATGATATTTTGTCATCCCCTTCTTTCTGAATTGAATGAATTACCAAAAGAGAGGGGGGAGGGAAGGAGAGAGGAAGGCAGCGAGAGAGAGAGAGAGAAAGGGAGGGGGGGGAATGTAAATTCAAAATTTAAAAATTAAGCTGTGCTTTGGATATATTGTTACCTTTCAGGAATTATATATAGCAGGGGTAGGCAATTGATTTTCTCACGGGACACATAAGAAACTGGGACTGCTGTGGACAGAAACTGATTACCCCATTGCCATGGCCACAGCTAGACAGGGACAGTCAAAGGGATAGATGTGGCCAAAGGGCCGTAAAATACCCATATTTGCTCTATAAGATAAGTTTCAAGCACGGAGCCCAGAAAAAAAACATTAAGGCTCTTTAGGACATCCACATCATTTCCAAAAATCTTTTAAAACATTCATGTAATCAATATAATTTACATATTCTAATGTCCCTTCTAAAAATTATGTGATATATGAATCATGCTATATATATTAAATTATGTGAATAGTTCATCTGTTTTATTCCCTTTCAGAGGTATAAAAAACACCATATTCACCTGAGGGTCAATTGGCTAGACAAACACTTGTACTTCAATTTTTGTAAATTGGATTTACTGGTCATGAATATTGAATTTACTAGTGACTGTAAGGATGGACATTATAATTAGACTCTATCTGGGACTGAATATAACCTTGAGAGGATGTGAATTATTTATTTTTAATTTTAAAAAAAGTATATGCTGCTCTTCAAGGCAGGCTTTCATAGGCTTGCATATAACATTCTCAAATTTCAATTTAAAAATCTCTCAAGCAAAGCAAACAGTACAAACAAAGATAACAAATATATTAGATTTTGAAAAATCCATTGCAAAGAAATCATTCATTTAAAAAACCTCAGAGAATAACAACATGTTTTCCTGGCCCTTGAAGGGCAGTAGGAAAAGGCACCAGATCACAGGGGAGAAAATCCTGAGCTATGGGACCACCAGTGAGACATGAAGGCACTTTTAATATTAGTTTAGGGGGTTTTTAATTAATTTTTTAGCTCGGATTTTAAGGGGATCCAGGGAGAGGGGGGGGGAATTTTTAATAGGGAAGTGGGTCTGGGGGAAGACCCACGAAGGACCTGTGGGGACCCGAGGGGCAAGGAGGGGGAGAAGGGTAGGTCCGGGGGCAAAAATGTAGGGGTCGGGGTGGGAGAAAAAAATTCGGTTTCCGTTGTGGTTGGGAGAGGCAGGTATGACGGGAACAGGGGGGCGTATCAGG
>JANHFN010001374.1:76528-89898 GCA_032468175.1 Toxicocalamus goodenoughensis | reverse complement strand
ATGAGCATGAAATTGAGTTTTGTGTCTGTATGAAGAAGTGATAACCTGGGACCATGCTATTTTCAAAAAAGATGTTTCATTTGTATTTTGTTTTAGTTAAAACCTAAATAAAATTTTCAAAAAAAAATAATTTAAGTAACTCCAATAATTTATATATTAGTTCTGACATTTTAGAGCTTTTTGCAAGAAATCCCATTAAACTCCACCCTAAAACCTGAAATCCCTTTATTATACAAGTAAATATTATCTTTTTTATGCACTTAGAAATCGTTAGTTTAAGACCACTCTATACTACAAAAGTTTTAATCTTCTTATTTCTGATCCCCAATTACCATAAAATAGAATTCCAGAATTCAATTTTCAAGCCAACATTATTTAAACTTTAATGTAATGTAAAATATATTCAATAGCCACTGCTTTCAGGTTTCTGCCCAAATAGAGCTACGTGTGAAAAAATTTCCCACCCATCTTCCATTTTCCACAATATTTTTTTTCTTTTAGTAAGGAGGAACCTGTAGATATGTATAGTATTGCAATGCTGAATGATGATCCCATTTCAATTTTGTTCCAACTTATAAAAAGAATGTAACATCAAAGTGAAACACAATGAAAGGTGAGGCAAATTCTGTTCAGAATGAAGGAGGGTGATGTTTAAACATACCCTTTCTCCATTTTCTACATATCTAAAAGCAACAATAATGAGAAATTTGACAATCTTCTGAATTTTCTCTCCATTTATTAACCCTGCTAATTAATACAGTGATTATTTCTAATATATGAGCTTATGTCCATCAGGGCTTGTAATAACCTGCAAACTGCCTTCAATACAAAACTAAATAATTGCAAACAGTCCCAACATGTCGGATTTGATTTAACAGTCTCTAGAGCAAAATCCCCCTCTCTTTGTTTAGAAATTAGCCACTTTGTTTAGAAATTAACCACTGCTGCTTTCTGACCTGGAGTCTCCTGTCATTTGGTAAATCAACACAGAAATAATGAAATAAATATAACTAGATTCTGGGTGCAGGTGCATTTCCTGAGGAAAACGTGTAATTTACTAAAACATTACACTTTTCAGCCTGGGTCTTCATGATCTGATTTGGAGATTATCCATCAGTACAACTGAGAATATCTTTCTGGCTTTAGATTTGTTCAAGTAAAGATAGAGAAACAATCATTTACACTAATGAACCTCCGTTAATCAGCTAAGGGAGGTTAGCATTAGGAAGCTGCCTGGGTCCAGATACACCAAAGTCTTGCATCTGATGAGCCAAAATAAATAAACAAGAACCAAACAGAATCCTCTTGGATTAAGGTGCTAATCAATTTCTGTACAAAATACCAAGAAGATAAGAAGCACCTAATTACATCCCAGATCCTTGCATAGTGTAGAATTTATTTCAATATGGAATTAGGCAAATATTTCTCCTGTTGTGCCATGTAGTTTAGATTAGAAAACAAACAATACTTCTTTGTAGTATTTTATTGAAATTAAAAGTGCCCAATATTTCATAATATATGCAACCAAAAACTGGCTCAAAGAAAAAAAAAGTTGCTTTATCAGTTGACATGAAATACTGTTTTGCAATCATCAAAAGATACAGCTAAATAAACATGTTTTTGTACATCTGAAGGTAGGTCATGCTTGCTGGTTTCTGTTGGAATTGTTGCCACTCAAACCTTCACATTATTCCTAGCAACAATGTGCAAAAACTAGAATAGTCTGAAACTTCAAAGTGGTAGTCTTGCTACTCAGATTCAGAATGTATTCAGAAGAAGAATACAAAATCTATTATGGGGAAAATATGAATAGTTCATTTTTGGAGATATCTGAATTGGTTTTTGGGTTGCTAACTTTTCAAGAATGCAACATGACAATCCTGATTTAGGCATAGTCACTACAATTGCAAAGTCATAAGTGACTGTGACATCTTTAAAAAATTTTTTAAAAATGGGATGACGTTTTCAGACAAAATAAACAATTAAGGTTAAAAATGTGTCTAATTTCATAGATTTGAAGAGTTTTTAAATGATATTTCTTTTAAATATTATTTATTTAATAAATTAATACTGTATGTAGCCTCTACAGTGCAGGGGCATCAAAAATTACATTTGTAGAAATAGCAATAGGGTTTATGAAAAGTCACATGTCATCCATAAAAAGAGATTATACCTCTTCTAGAATTCAGTGAAGTTGTCAGGGTTGATGGCTAAAGTTTGAGGGAAAAAGTTGATGATCTTTTCCATAAAATAAATGTATTAATACATGAAATTATATGATTCACTTCAGAAATGACCATCACAGAAGCATTCTGAATAGGTTTGAGAAAAATAATACTTAAAATTAAACAGACTCTCAAAACCACCATGCACATGCACACATACATGCGCACACATGCGCACAGGCACACACACACACACCTACAGAAACACAAAGACCTTTAAAAAAACTCATTCTACTATTATATCCAAAATACTGTTTCATGACCAATAGTAGCCTAGTCTATAGAAATAGCATTTCATGGAAAAAGGTAATCTAGACAGAACAGATTTTAATGTTTTTACTCTATTTTGAGCAAATAAAAGTCTGTTCCTAAGAATACCATCCATTTTATGACCTAAGCTTTGAACAGAACCAATGCCCTAATTATTAGCAGTATTTCTTAGGAAGAAAAATATTGAACTTATAAGACTACCATGATATTAAAAGTTGATTAAAGGCTAGCAGAGCTGCTGGAAATTTGGATTTTTCCTTTGCATTGAGTATTTCACAACAAAGTTCTCTTCTTTTGGGATAATTGTATAGTAGACAATTATAAGGTCATTGGTTTCTGGCTTGTAATGCTTAGTAAAATTTAGGAATATTCATTTTTCTTCTTTCCTGTTGTTTTAAATTATAGCCTTGCCTCCAGTGTAAACATTGACACTTGTTAATGTTACCGTTAATTGAAGGATTAGCAGACAGTAAGTGGCAATCATAATATGGAGCTGGAGAGACATTTGGCTTATTTGGAAGAAATACACACATACAGAGAGAGAGAGAGAGAGAGAGAGAGAGAGATACACACAGAGAGACACATACACTCACACACAGACACGTACACTAGCAATATGAAATTAAAGAACATTAAGCCTTTATGGAAAACTACTAGAAATAGATCACCGTGAGCACTTTCAAGAAAAAGCATCATGTTTAGAATGAGTGACTTGATCCCTCTCTGAAGAAGTAGAAGAGTGACAAATAAATATATTTACACAGCAGAGTATCACAAACATTTAAATTTCATAACATTGGACATGAGTATTCTGATCTGACCCTGCTGGATGAAATGTAAAACAGTGTTATCTGTGTTATAAATGGTAAAATGTTTGGCATGAAAAAAACTTTTGCAATTGGGACACCATGTCACAGATCTCTAATAAGTTCCCCCCAAAAAATGAAATCCAGTGTGTTTTTGAAATATACCAATGTCAGAAAGAAAATGGGATATAAAATCAGTGCTGGAAAAAAATATAAGAGACAGAGTTTTATCTCAGGCCTACATGGATGATTGCCTGTTCCATTCTCTTTGCATTTCTCTGCTGGCTATATCTCAGTATTAAACAAGAAAAAGAAAAGGCCAGAAACTTTGATGCTACTGAGACGATGGTAATAATTTACATATGGGAGATTATTACAGAGCACTATGTCTATGCCAACACATCATTCCTGAGATAGGAGCTAGGGGAATAATGCAATATTAATCTCTGGTACAATGAAAATCAATTCAATATTCAAAGACAAAAATACTTTAATGACTTAGCCATCTAGGTTAAAGGCATAATTCTATGAAATATATTGAACTGGTTCCTTTTTAAATCTGGCCCTTTCTTCACCTTCTTATTATACATTTAAGCTTCCAAAAAGCCAATAAAAGTGCACTTCATTCTCAGTAATGTCAAAAAATGAGCACTTTAAGTGTGTAAACCAAAATGCTGCTTATTAGTTGAGTGCTTTTTAATATAGTGTTGTGCACATTCAAAATACATTTGGAGAAAAAAAAATAACAGCATCATTTAGCCTTCATGCTGTCTCCCACAAAGCAATAGATACAGATGAGCAGGGAATTGAAAATTGAAGAGCAACTTTCAAGACTTGCCTTTTGTATTGTTTACTAAAAAAAACACGATTTTAAGATTTGGGAAGTTTAGAGGTTTCACACATGTATTGTTGTGGGAAAAACAGAGTGAAGAAAAAGAATTAGATATATTTGTTGTCTTGGATTATTAAAGGTGAGATAAAAGTAAACAAATAAATAAAATTTATCCTGTAAGCAGATGCTCTCTAGAGAGTAAAACTTTGAATGAACTTTTATTATTTTGAATACTGAAAAGAGGGCTGAATTTATATGAACTTTCCTGAACATTCATATTTTGAAGGGAGAGGAGTTTTAAATTACAACTTTCTAAGAAAGGAAGCATGCTATAGTTGTTGGAATCAAACATGTTGAAGTCAGAAAAAAGAAACTGAAAGAGAAAGCACATTATGTCACGTTGGCCAGATTCAATCAAGATATACACGGAACCTGTGTACAGTGAAAAATGCCCTAAGATGACTTCTTGTTTTGTGCACACCACTTGATTTTTCATTGGCAGGGATGGCTCTTTGGATGGATCAGCTGAAATATTAAAAATAAAACAGGAAGCATGTGTTCCAACAATCAATTTATTTCCCTCAGAGGTTTCTAAGTATAACAAAGTCTAAATCATTAGACTGTTGTAATGACCCTTAATTTTCTGAGAATCACTTATATGGTGAGAGAAATGTGCAGCACTTCAGACTATAAGACAAAATGGTGCTTCAAACCATACAGAGCAATTATGTAGCACTTGATGGCAACTCCTTAGAGGAATTACTTCTTGTCCTGGACTACATGTCTTCTCATAGCATTTGAATTCCAGTTAAGATGTCTCCAATTTAAGGAGAAGGAAACACATGATATATCCATATCCCTTATGTACAAAATAACTTTTTGCTTTGGAATTTAAAGCATTCACAGCATTAGCAAATCATACCATAAGTATAAGGTAATTCATACTAGAGAGGCAATTGAATGTTTTGCTCATAAATTGCATTTTAATGCAAATTTATATTCACTTTGCAGTCCATAAACCTACAAGCAAATCAGAGTATGCTTGCATGATAAGCTGTGCATTTTTAAAAATTATCTCTAATATAGTTTGCAACTTAAGTACAAAAATGCTTTATATTAAAGAAAAATAAAATTGAGCCAAAGTGCGCACAAAAGACATTATAGTAGGATAAATTACTTGTATATATGATTGGCAAAGTATGTAGTAAGATATGTATATTAGAATAAATATTCACAGGAAGGTGCATAATTATTCTGTGCAGATCTTTGACACAATCATTTAGAAACTGATGCAGATATAGGCTAAAAATGGTGAGAAAATTGAAGAAAGAAAAATAATGTCAACCATACTTATTTCAGAGAATGACTCTCCAATGAACACAAAATTGTTTCTGGCAATTATAATAAATATTTTAAATTCAAATATTTCATTTGTGCTTCTTCTTGTACTTTTTGATACAGTGTGAGAGAGGGATATTTTTAAAAATTATTTTATTTTTATGTGACATTAAACATGTAATCAACTAATTAAAATCTTAAAGACCAGCAACTAATGAATCTTTACAGGTTGACCAGGTCACAGAATAATATAGTTCCCATAGAGAGACAGTTGATCTTTTTCATACTGCAAGGATATTTTTTAAATAAATTTCATTCAAACAAATATAATTTTCCTTCAAAAAGTTGTATTTTTTCTTTCATCACCAAAATTACATCAAAAACAGTACAAAGGAATTGACAAGACCCTTGTAAACAACTTTTACTAGTATTTTCTTCTCTCCTGCCTTTCTTCCTATTTTATAAATTCATCCTGCTGTTCCTTCTGTTATAAAATCCCTCCTGCTTTGGAAACTGAAATGATTGCTGACTTTATGAGGGTATGCTTTTATGAGCTTTCTGCTTGTTTCTCCATGCTAACAGAAGCAAACAAGACAACCCACACTAATTAAATAAATGAATAAGTTAGCTGAATCATTGTCACCTTGTTTAACATACACATGTAGATGTCTTAGATAAAATTCAGGTTACTCCTGACTCAAACTACTTCTATTCCTTTGTTTCAAGTTGGTAGAAGTTCAGTTATTCCCAGTCTTTATTCATGCCCAATCAAGGAATTCTTAACACCATTCAACATAGTGACAGCATTTTCTACCCAATTCCTATTCATTCCATGATCTTCTTCATAAATACTGAAACAAAAGAAACCCAGATGTTCAGAACCAGCTTAGTTGAAAATCAAGTCCTGAAGTCTAAAACCAATCCAAAATCTCATCCTTAGGAGACTTACAGTACATCCTTAGAATTTTTATACTCTTGGTCATCCCACATAATTCCCTCTAAAGATTCATTATATTTCCAGTTACTATGTAATCCAAAAGTATTGTACCCAAAATTTTCCACCAAAATACTACAAAATTCCTCTGTTTGTAGTTCATCCTTTATGATTTGTCCACTTCCAACCCTGCTGAGACATACATGCAGATCATCTGATGGGAGCTGGGAAGTATGCCTTTTCCATGGCAGCCCCTTCCCTTTAGATACCTTGCTCTCTGAAGTTTGGCAGGCCTCTACATTTTTTATCTTTCCATAAGGCTTTAAGTGGGTGATGCGGTGGCTCAGTGGCTAAGACGGTGAGCTTGTCAATCAGAAAGGTCGGCAGTTTGACAGTTTGAATCCCTAGCACCGTGTAATGTCCCATTACTTGTCCCAGCTTCTGCCAAGCTAGCAATTTGAAAGCATGTAAAATTGCAAGTAGAAAAATAGGGACCACTTTAGTGGAAAGGTAACAGCATTCTGTGTGCCTTCAGCATTTAGTCATGCCAGCCATATGACCACAGAGACAACTCCGGACAGCCATGGCTCTTTGGCTTTGTAACAGAGATGAGCACTGTCCTCTAGAACTGGAAACAACTAGCACGTATGTATGAAGGGAACCTTTACCTTTAAGGCTTTAAAGACCTGACTTTTCTCCCCAAGTGCTGGGAAGAAAATTAGAACTGATTGGTACCAGTTTGTTGTTGCTGTTGTTGTTTTTAATGTTTTAATTGGTTGAATTTTATATTTTTGAAATGATTTTATATGTCTTTTTAATTTTTGAGTGGGACTCACCCAGATTTGGTTGTAAAAATGGGTAGCTATATAGATGTTTTAAATAAATGAATAAATCTCCCTTGAAGTTAATTCATCAAAGTTAGATAGGAGTGGCTAAGGCTTAATAACCACATTGTCTTAGGCAGAAGACTATATAGCATCAGTCATACATATCACCTCAGCCTTTCATTGATTATTAGGCAACCTGCTACATGTCTTCAGAAGCTGTCATTCTCCACCTTGTCTGCTCTTGATAACTGATTCCTGGTGATCAGCTTTATGGCAAATCTTACTCTGGTACTATAGTTGCTTCCTTACTTTTCACCCTTTGCTGCACATCCATGTGTTTCTTGAGTTTGATTTCTGTTCATCTGTTCTCCCAATATTTTATATATATTTTTGAAATAGATCCTTTATCAAAGGCTGTCAGAGTTTCCAGGGAGACAATTTATTTTCATATTTCATCGTTGCAAGTGGTACTGAAGCCTTATTTGAGTCTTTTTCACCTGACGCCTTCTTATCACCTAGTCACTATCAAAGCTCCAGTATTCTATTACACCACTGCAATCTTAAAAGTCTCTAAGTCATCTTTTTTCAAAATGCCTTATAAATATTGCCTTGACCCACGTAGTAACAAAAGTGTCTTCCATCTGATTTGAAGTCATAAAAGATAAAATTATTTTTAGAATCATACCATATTTGCACAGAGCAGATTTAAGGTCTCCCTGATAAGAGAAAAATATCAGGGAGGGGGGAGTTAAACTAAATTATAAAAAATATTTCCCCAGATGTGGTTTCATAAGAATAAAATAATCTCCTTTCTGTTGATCCTGTGGAGTTGTCAGTATAGTCATCTTGGCAACAATTTACAAAAGGTCTACCACTGCCTTCTTCTATGTGGGAATTTTGACTTACCCTTTTAACCTAAAGCCCTAGAGCCCTCCCATTCAAAAACTATCCAAGATAAATCCTGCTTAGCTATTGAGCACAGGCATACAGGAGCTGCTCTCAGCTGCTGACAAACGCTGATTTCTCTACTATCTATCAAATTTAACCTCTTTACTGACATTCAGTTTTATAACCTCCTCAATAAACTCTTAAAGGATGTTTATTTAGTCTATGGAAAATACATGGACTTATAGTGGTTCAAATGTTAATGTCCAGTCCACCCAGCCATTCAAGGATTGGGTGGTATGTTGAAAAAAATCAGATGTTGGGCCGGTGTAAGTTCTTGATGGACATTCAGACACAATGTGATGAATATTTTGTCAAGGAGCACCACAGTCACACTGAGGGGTAGAGACAAGACCCCACTTAAACAATGAGTCCCAGCAGACACCATGTTGGGTATGGATCCTATTCAGAGCTGACCAATGCTGGAGAGGAAGGTCAAAACCTGGCACTTTTTGTGTAGAGTCATCTGTGTAACTGCCTGTAACAGCATTCCACAGCCCATTTGGCTTTCCACTGTGTGTTGATGTCAAAGTTACTAGATAGCTTTAGAGCAAGTGCCAGAGAGGGCTTCCTGCCAATTGATAGATTAAGATCAGCAAGCACAGGAAGAAGTGGGTTTCTCATAATTTAGTTGTACTCCTTCACTAAGGCTTCCTGCCTTTGTAGAGCTAGTGGTGCAATGTGGCTTAAGACAGGGAGCCAGGATGTAAAACAGAATGTATGAATGTTAGCATAGCAGAAAGCCATGGATCTCTGCCAACAAGCCACAAGATGGGAAATATCAAATAACAGATTTGATGGTGCATTAAAAGAGCATCTAGGGGAAATGTAATTCAGCTAATATTATCTGTTTTCCGGATTACCACTATAAGATATCAGGCATCAAGAATCCTAATTTATCTGTCACTGCATAAAAATACAATGGCAAGAAAAGACCATCTGTTTATGAAATATGCCACTTAAACAAGCAATAGAAGATACCACGTAAATGCAAAATGCTCTTAGCAGCAGATTGTGTAATAACTGAAGGAAGATTTGATTTTCATTTTTCTTAAGTTTTTGTCAGCTGATGAAACTTAAAGCCTCCAATGTAATTATGTTTATTTTCATTTATTTGACATTTGGCCTGTAATCACACAGCATTTTACTGTATATTGTATGATATTAAAAAACAACTGGAAAAGATTGGTTTTTTTTCACCAGAAATGATATAATGTCATTTATTATTTACATAGAAAACATTCACTGGCTAGTAAATACAGCATTCCACAAGAACTCCTAAATGTTAATAAGCTTACTCTTTCTGCTTTACAAATATTCTTCCTGTTATAAATGCTGAAACACCAGAAGATTTGCTGACCTCTGTTTTACTATTTCTTGTTAGTTTTTTTAAATAAAAGTATAAAATATTTTTTTTTATTATTCTGCATAGATTATTTACAAACATAGTATATTCGATATATTTTGCTTGTAAATAATCCAACAACCTCCTTCTATTACTTTATTTTAAAAAAATCAATCTAAGAATGAGTAAAACAAAAATCAGCAAGTTTTCCTGCATATTAATGTCTTATCCTAGTGCCAGGAGATTGTGATACTCTGGATAGGAAACAAGAGGTTTCAATTGAAGCCTGGCAAGACTGAGAGGGTTTGGCTATGGGAGATTGATGGTTCTGGAACTATACCATCTTTGGTGCTTGATGGGTTACAGTGTCCCAGACAGGCCCAGTTTGCAGTTGGAGGGTCCTTCCAGAATCATGACTCCTGCTCAAATAGTAGATGGTAATGATGGCTAGGAAGGCCTTTGCACAACTTCATGTTGCACACCAGTTGTAACCATTCTTAGTTACTAGGGAATCAGCTTCTGATTGGACTACTACTGTAATGTGTTTTATGGAAAGCTACCCTTCAAAAGTAGCTGGAAACTTTTGCTATAAAAAATGTAATAGCATGGGCAATTAGTGTATTGCCAGAACAGCACATATTAAATCTCTGCTCAGTGAACTGCATTGCTTACCTATTTGTTTTTGTGCCAACACAAGATGTTGGTTTTAACCTTTGAAGTCCTTCCTGCCATGGAACTAGATTATTTGAGGAATTGCCTCTTCCTAATTTCATTAGCCTCTCCTAAATATCCTATTAGATCCTGCAGAAAGGGCATGTTATAGGTTCCATCTGCAAGAGGATGGATGCATTTGATGGATCCCAGGAGGTGGGCCTATTCTGCTCTGGAATCTACCTTATGGAACACCCTTTCCCACCCATTGACTTAATCTTGAACATGATTGTTTATATGCATTTCTTGTTTTAATTTCTTGTTGTATGCTACCCAGAGTCACTTTTTGTGAGATGGGTGCCAAATAAATTTGATAAATAAATCATGCCACATTGCGATATTCAATATCTGAAGACCTTCAGATGTTCTTTATAGTATACTTCCAGAATGAACACAAAATTATATGGCACAATTAGTCATTATTAATTCAGGAACTATGCTATATTTCTAAAGCAGAAACAATAATATGCAATGCACTGGAACTATTGAAGTAAATTTTCAAACAGAATAAATATCTATTCTGATTTCTATTGAATACAGTCATTCTCTGTAATAGCCAATGATAGCATTAATTCGGTGTTAACTGAAACCCCAATCTTCCTGACCAAATTAAACATTACTGAAATTCCATTAAATCTGTTGCAAAATTTACAAATCCTGTGAAATCTTTTAAGAACTTTGAAATCTCAGTTAAAGAAGGAATTAATAAAGGAAAAGGAATATGCTGTAAATATGAGAGAAAGGGGAGGGATATAATAAATCTAGTAGTCTGAACCTGTGGTGTGAAATTGATAAACGAAAATGTATTATTAATTTATGCATGAAAGTATTAAAATGTAAGCCAGAAATTGAGAAGTGGTCTCATCTAAACTGTAATGTGTATGAAAGTAGGAATTCATAAGCCAGCTGAAACTGCACGTTATGCTCCAATAATTGATGATAATGAAAGCATAGATATAAACATTGGGGGAAATTGTGCCTCATTCTGAATGACTATATTCAAGAGAAATAATTATTCTGTTAGGTATTGTGAATGAAACAGTAGTGCTGAGACAGATACAGAAAATATAATTGGGCCATTTAGATACCAATGAATGAATGAGAATATCACTGATAGTCAGTTTATGTTAAGAAAAAAAACCTTTATTTCATATACATGGTTTATACCTAAAATAATTCCTACATTCTCATGGCAAAGAATTGACCATAAATCTAAAGCACAATTAATATGATTAGTTTTGATGATGAATTAAAGGGAGTTAGTGAAGGATACAGGATTAGTGAAGGGTTCTGAATACAATGCCAATAAATTTTTGGTAGTGTCCAGAAATGCATACTCACAATATGAACATGGTAGAAAAGAAGTTAAAGAAAGTAGGAGGAGAAAATATAGATCCTGTTTTAGCAAGCAATGGAAGAGAGATTAATCTCTGAATAAAAAATAATGGAAAAAGGGCATAAATAGAGTATAGAAACTGATGGGACCAAGTAAGGAGCATTATCTTATAGAATGTCACCAAAATGAAGAATGCTAATCTGGTGAAATGAAAAATAAAAGAGACAATGGATGACGGCAAAAACATAATATTGAAGATACTGTTGTTACAAAAAAAATGAGGGTGAGACAAAGATATTTATATAGAAAGAAAAACGTAGCTGCCAAAACTGTAGTATAAGATAACAAGGAACAGATACATTTTTTAAAAGCAAGTGAATGCATAACAATTTTGATTGATGTTTTAAAATATATTTGAAAATGAGTGAAGGGGCTAGATCAGGGGTATCAAACTTAATTTCATTGAGGGATGCATTAGGATTGTGTTTGACCTTGGGGGGCCAGGGTGGGTATGATGAGGGTGGGCATGGCCAGCTTGAAAATCACTCATGTTGGGGGGCACCTAAGGTGGCCCAAGCAATCTGCCAGCAAAAACAGCCCTCGCGAGCTCCATTTTCGCTGGCAGAGGCACCAGGGGCCAGTCCTTCACTGTTTCCAGGAGGTCCCATGGGCCAGATCTAAGCACCCCACAGGTCAGATCCAGCCCCTGCCCTTGAGTTTGACACACCTGGGCTAGAGATCTTCCAACTCATTTGATTTGAGATTAAACAGATTTAAGAAATACTAAAGGAAAGTTTGGGATACTGTGTGGGAATGATAAATAATACACTAAAAATGGAGATGATTCAAATGCCATAAAAGTTAATTTGCAAGAAAAAGCTGATAAAATGCAAATAATAAATTCTGAGAGAATATTTAGAAATAGAAAGGCTGCAAGGGTGTATGGTGTAATTGGCAAAACTGCTGACAGAGTGGCTATCCAACTCTTTAAATATATGTGTGAAGACTGCATCTGTGTCTGACAAATTGGAGCAATGTTGTTATTGTTCCTCTATAGAAGACGGAAAGTAGCAAACCCAAATGCAAAAACGATAAGGGAATTGAGTTACTAAGAATTCTTGTGAAGATATTTGGCAGAACTCTGACAGAAATAGTTTGAAAAGCAACATGAGCAACAGTTAGGAGTTCAATGTAGCTTTATGAAGGCAGATTTTTGTTATTCAGAAGGTCAGTGAATACTACATGAATGGAAGGGAAAATATATACACTAAGTGAATAAGCTTGAACTATAAAACATTTTGCCTGAATACAGAATTGAAAGGTTGGTTGCTAAATGCAATTAGTATGCAAAATAATTAAAGCATGCATGAAAATAAAAAAAAAATAGTAAGAAAAGATATTTCATGTCTCTTTCATTGTTGAATGTACTTATAGATAAATATTAAAGAACAATTGCGATGTTATAGTATGTTTTTTTTAAACCAGACACTACAGTATATAATGATGTCCAAAGCCAGCAACACTTCCAGTCCTTACACTGCTGACTCCATTGGTCCTGCTATTATTATGCCACAGTGGCGCAATGATTAGAATGCAGCACTGCAGGCTACTTTTGATGATCACCAGCTGCCAGCAATATGGCAGTTCAGGTCTCACTAGTTTAAGGTTGAATCAGCTTTCCATTCTTCCAGGGTCAGTAAAATGAGGACCTAGATTGTTGGGGCCAATATGCTGACTCTGTAAACCACTTAGAGAGGGCTGTAAAGCACTGTGAAGCAGTATATAAGTCTAAGTGCTATTG
>JANHFN010001374.1:17646-32470 GCA_032468175.1 Toxicocalamus goodenoughensis | reverse complement strand
CCTTACAGGATTAGGCCAGTAATTTCTTCTAACAACTGGTTCTCCAAACTGTTTAGAATGTTAACAACTGGTTCTAGTGAATAGGTGCAAACTGGTAGAATCCCATCCCTGCACACGGTCCACTGGCAGCAGATATGGATTTTTTTTTTTTGCTAGAACATTATTTCCTCATGGTTTTCACTAAGCAGCTTTCTCCTTCATTTCTATTTCATTTGTATAAAATTAAATGGAATCGAGTACCAGTAAAACAAATGTCCATGATTGGAAGTATAATTCTCATTGTCATTTTAAGGAAAAAAGTCTAAATTGCAACAAACTTCAACAAGTGGTAGAAAAATATGGTCTACCTGTAGAATAAAAATTGGTTATATAAGTTTTGGTTCTGTTCTTGTTATGAAAACAAATGCATTGTCACTTAAACCCCAGAGTAACAAAAATTAAATACTAGAATTTCCCTCTACTTATACACTGACACAAGTTTTCATGTTTACATAATTTAGCTACATATACAGCAATGATTGCCAATTACCATCCATTAATTTAGGCACTTTGCAGGTGTATTAGGGCTAATTAAGGACTAATTAAGACTACATGCCAGCATGGACTATCCAAAACTAATCCCAATTTGGCATATTTTCCAAAGAACACATATGGGGTCTCTATTATTCTGATGAAACTAAAGTGGTCTTCTATTACAAATTCTGGATTCCAACAGATGAAAATTCAAATTACTCTAATGTGAAAAAAAATCACAATACAGAAATATACTCGGAGAAACTCATAAAAGACACCCAATTGGTTGGAGGCTGTCATTTCTTCAATTATTTTTTAATCTGCATAAAAAATCATTTTCTACATATTCTTCTTGTGATGGAAACATTTCATGAGCAGGTTTATTATTAGATTGTAGGCCTGGTAGGGAGGTTGGCATGCCTGTCAGCCTGTAGCAATCCAAATGATTGGGTACATCTAATGTATTCCAAGGACTATGGCATTGTTATTATAGAAACATTGTGTTTATTTACTGTATTTATAAACTTCATCAGTCAAAGTGACCAATTCTAAGTAGTAATGAAAAACAGCAGCTAAAATCAGCTAGACAGCAAATAAAGTAAAGTACTATAGTACACAGTAAGGAAAGTGAAATATATATTACAGTTTAAAACTTTACATTTAATACAAGAACTCTGTGGCATTCATATGCTACCTATCTGAGAGTTCTTCATCTGATATTAAAGAATCCCATTTCCCTATCTTCCCCCAGAATTGAGGCTATTGTTCCTTTTCCTGTTGTACTCAAGGCATCTGAAATCCAGAATAATTTTAAGAGCATTTCTGCCCAATACCAAATAGCGTATTTAGTTACAGAGGTTATAATAAATCCCTCTCCCCCGTGGCTGTATTGTAAGCCAGGTAATAACAATAAGCCAAAATCACACATTCATTTTCAAGTACCGAAACTCTCATATGGGAATCATTACCACATTACTTGAAATCTATTAAGCTCATTCAGAATGTATGCTTTTTTTCTCTTTAAATATTGCTACATGACCTTCAGTTACAATGGCAGTTCGCATAACATTTGCCCTTGATGTCAAACCACTCATTCCTGAAACAACACTCATTATGCAGTTCCATCATTACATCATTACATTAACTTTCCCTGCTATTTGGCCATTTACTTTTACTTTCACTTTTATTTCTTTCACTTGTACCATCTCTAATATTAGCTGTAACCTTCCTGGAGTTTGGAAAGCTAGTCTGAAACTATTTTCAATATTCTTTTGTCAGTGGAAATAAAATTGTAAGTGACTAAATATATGTCAGTTGGAAATAATTTATAATACATTTTACCATTACAGTTAAAATTCTTAATTTTATATTCAAAAGATTACAGTACCATATCCAGTTATCATTGATTCATTGATCTCAATTTTGCCCTGGAAGGCACATAGAATGCCAATCACCTTCTTATGTAACTAATGCATTTCAGGATTTGCACAATATATTGTACCATTAATTAACCAGAGCTTGGTCTGCACAACATACTTAATAACAGCAGAGCAAACCAAGAGTTAAACTGATAAATCCTAGCATGCTGAATAAATGCAGCTGCTAGCTTTTTCACTAACTTAGATATGTATGTTGTGTGTGAACCCAATTTGTAGGTCAAAAGTGAACCTGTACAAAGAGAATTTCTTTTTGAGAAAAAAAAAATAGTGCAGAGCAATGCTTTGTAGCAGAATCTGTTTTTGACAAATAGAAATCTAACAACCAACTCCTTAAAGCCTAACACTCCAGACTCTATTTGGTATAACATATGCAATATTATTAGGATAACACTTTTAATTGGCTTCCTGCATTTCTTACACTTTGACTACTCTGCACAACATTGTGTCACTGACTTTGCCCGCTACATTTAAATGATTTCACAATGATCCAAGGTCTTTCATGTAGTTTGCAGTGAGTGGTTTAAGCTCTCTAAAAGTCTTTTCAAAGTAGAATCTAAACATTTTGAAATTCTAGTTATATTCAGATTAATATTCAGTCTTCAACTTGATTTAAATTGGGGATTCAGTGATGTATTAATATGTTTACTTGTGATGTGAACATTACTAAGAGCAACCATCCAGTTTTGTATACAATAAATAGTAAGCTGACAGAATAAAATGTGTGAAATATTTCTTCTTCCATTCTTCATGTTCTTGCTTTGCTAGATATTTATTCTATATCTGTGACATAATGTGCAAAAGAAGTTATATTATACTGAATCAGATTCAAATGCATTTTTGCCCATGTTGTTTCTTTACTAAAAATATTTTGCAACCATTTGTAATGCCAATTCAAAAAATTAAAAATCATACAAAATCTAGTGGTGACAACATCAAACAACTGATTTACTCAAACATTTTCAGGGAAGGAAGGATTTGACATTCCTCTGAAAAATACCGCGTAACCTTTCTGTGAGATGGCATTCTGAAGCTTTAGCTCACAATGGAAAAGGCCAGCACCAGTTACAATCTGAACCTTCCTTTAGGCTTTAATATGGGAGAAAAAATTCACTGCAACAGTAAAGTCATTAATAGCATTTTAAAGGCTAAAAATAGTATAGTACTTTGAATTAGGCTTACTGGTAGCCACTAGAGAGCTTTCAAAATAGACAATACACAAATATATGTATGCTAACTCAAGTCTATTAATGAGTGAGCATTCTGCAGTTTTCAGAGTGGGTCCCAGGTACCCACCAATAGAGTACAATTTTAAAATTAAGAGCATCAGTTATTATTATGCAGTTTCTTCTTTTCTAAATGCTGGAATATCAAAAATAGATACTTTTTGCAGTGTTGCTACTAAAAATCCAGAAACAATGTCATGCCTAAAAGCTTCCTTAAGGCTACATCTATTTTTAATAGTAGAATGAAATTCTATCCAGACCACGCATATCTTCATTCTGTTTTTTTAAATAGATTATTTTTAAGCTTCTAGGATACAGTTGTAATATATATGTTTCATCATCATCACCATAGACTGAGGCTCATTCCTAAGTTATTAACTAACTTCAAATACATATTTTGATGTAACAACTGCTAAATATCAAGCAGAAGAAAGAAAGAAAGAAAGAAAGAAAGAAAGAAAGAAAGAAAGAAAGAAAGAAAGAAAGAAGGAAGGAAGAGAGGAAGGAAGGAAGTAGTTTTGGAGCAAAGATACTGTATTAGATATGTTTGTAGGTCATATCAAGAAGCTAAAAGATATATGAGCAAGGGACAGTATTCAAAAGCAATAGTATATTAGTCCAAAGATAAACTTGTTTGTTTACAAATGTAATATTTTTCCTTTTGTTATCACATATAGGTGACTTTCTCAGAAATGATGCAACAGCACAGAAAATTAAATATAATGAAACCTATTCTTCTGTTACAGAAAAGCGTATAGAATCTCACAATCTATCTTTTTATTTGCTGAAGCATTACTGGTAATGTTCATACCAATGCTTTGCAAGAAACCATGTGGAAGAAGGCACACTAATGCATTTCTAAACATCCAACTTTCTGTAGAAACTTGGGGATTCCAAATTCCATTTTTCCCAGAATTGTACTAATATTTTAGGTATCTGCTATCCTCCTCTTCCTTCCTAGCTATTCAACATTATATAGAACATGGTGAATAGATATTATATTTAAGGTTTCTAAAACCTGCAGCTGTAGCTACTAAATGCATATTCAGACAACGTGGGATACAACCATTTAAAACAAACATTCCCCCCTTGTGTATCTTTTAAACAGTAAAGTTTTTATTCAAATAACAAATAAGACATATTATAAAATGTACATGTTTTTTCCTAATTTTTTCAAGACCTTTTAAAACTAAACTTTGTAGTCAAATTGTGGTTAATTTTTTCAGCAAAATATAAAATCAGTTAACCCTTAATCCAAAATTAATACCCATCACTTGAATGAAAGTTGACTTGTGATTAAAAAATGAGAAGGCAAACTAAGAGATAAATAGGCTTTGTACTGAACAACAATGTAACTGAAAAGACTGTAATGGTGCAGAGACATCATTTTGCTATTTATTTGCATCTTTTTTTTCCAGTTTTCCCCTTTTTAGGATTATGCAAAAACTTTTCTGCATTAATAAAACATGATGTAGAAAGGGATACAGATGCAATATATGTACTTTTTGTATGAATAATTGTTCACCAACACTAAATCTAAACAGCTGGAACCAAGATCTATAGTATATCCTGAATATTTTAAGGCTGGAATAATTTCAGACAATGTCTGTGTTAAACTTGGAAGGAGGCAGAACAGAGTCAGTGAATGGAAAAATAAGGAAACATCATATGCTCTTTAGTTTTAAGTTTATTGTCCACATCTTTAAAATATATGAGAGTGAGTTGAGTGATATGTAAATTTGATAAATAAATGAAATCGGTACTCAAATAATGAATAGATGCCATGTCACATATGAAAAATGAAATTAAAGAACAAATCATGGGTTTCTGTGTTTTTCCCCATTCATGAATCTACAAAATTCCATCAGTCAGTCAGTACAAAGTGCATTTAAATATTTACTTCTTTAAAAATTAGTGTGATGCAGAAAGTGCCTTCTCACTGGTTTGCTTTTAATAACAGGTAGAAAAAAAATTATTAAAAATGCATTAGCACTTTTTTTGTAATGTATGAATCATCCACTTGTGTATGTCACTCTAAAGAAACATTTAAGGTAATCATGATCATAAAACATAAAAAGATAAAAAGAAGATAAAGCACAGGAGAAAACTAGTTTCAATTAAGTTAATTTAACCCAGACTGCCTGACATTTCTCCACATGATATAAACAGACATTTTCTTTCCCAAAAAGACTATAGTTTTTAATGAAATTCCTACCTGAAATAAATTTCTTCATCTAATCATGTATATTTTTAGCTATTAGACTCAATCTTCATTAATCTAACATATTGGTCATGTGGTAAAAACACACAACTAATTCAAATATTCAATATATATCCACTGTGATGTAAAAATAAAATACTTCTTGCTTGCCAATGAGATGGACAGTCCATCCATATGCTGTGCATGTCTATATATTCAGAAGTCTCCCATTCAATGGAAACAAGACCTTGAATGTGATCACTTTTATAACTTCAGTGAGAAAAGCAAAATCAGGTAAATCAGGTTTATATAACAGGAATACTCCACCTATTTAGAAATAAACTTGCATCTTTTTATTCTCAGTGCCTAATACTTTGCTGTGTGTAAGTCATAAGAAGAATGCTCTTTTTCAAATATCCAAATCCAAAAATAATGTAAGTTTGCAATTTCAGGTAGCTTTCAGTACAATACCTGGATTAACCTACTTATTTCTGCTTTCCTACCTTCTGATCTTAGTTAAAAAAAACACAATATGAGCAAAGGTAACACTTCTGGAAGTTTTGTGTTGCAAAAATAGTTCAGGCTTTATTAGGAAATCCTGGTTCATCTTCACACTCTCTCCTGGGATGATAAGGGGTGGGATTCTACCAGTTGGGACTGGTTCTCAGTCATCCAGATCATGGTTGTCCCAATGGTGCTTTTTCAGGAGGCAACTGGACTATCTTGTTTTTTCTTTGGGACACCTTTGGAACAACCATGACCTGGATGACTGAGAATCTTTACAAACTTTTATCTATACAATTTGGGATGAACACCCTTTGAATGGTATGGGAGTGGGAATCAGGTAACCCTGAGGACACAAATAAACCTCCAAGTGCTTCAATAACTCTCTAAAAGATGACCAGATGTCTGCAAGAAATATAAATCCTTCCATTCCCCACTATCCTTCAGAGCTAAAGAAGCTCTTGGATGAGAAGGTAAACATATATTTACTCACAAAGGGGGAATGGTGCTTGCTTAAGGATTTGATCACCCAGATCTCCTGAAAGAATCAAATCAGTCTACTGGTTAAGGCACCAAGCTAAGAACTGGGTGACTGTGAGTTCTAGCTCCTCTTTAAGCATGAAAGCCATTACGGTGGCTTTGGGCCAGTCAGTCTCTCAATTTACCTCACAGGATTGTTGTTGTGGAGCAAATAGAAGGAAGGAATATTAAGTATGTTGATCACATTGAAGTATTTGTAAAAATAATAAAGATGGGATAGAAATAAACAAACAAACAAAAATAACCCAGGTGAAAGGAACATTACAAGCCAACTGTTCCCATTACAGATTTCACATGTTAAGTGAAGCAGCTCACTTAATATAAATTCCTTGGGTTCTCCACTGTGAGGTGATATGCAGTACATTCAGCCAAATTTAGTGGAACTAAGCAATACCTATTTAAAGATTCACAGATGAGCCAGAAAATTGGAATGGTTGTGGATGATACACACACATACACAAACAGAGACCCATTACTTTTAAATCTTGCATGTACAGACTGAAACTTGTTCAGAAGTAGTGACTTGATTCTACTTCACTGACAAATGATGCTTTTGCCTTTGAGCAAGAATTTCAGGAATCAGCACTAAAATATTTAGCAGTATTATAGCTTGTGTAGGCAAGATTTAAATATATATACAATAGTCACAGTGCCATTACATTTTTATGGCAAGTAAATAAAATGTATTGTCAAGGATGCAGAACTTCATTTCTAGAATGATTTCAGGGAGAGAGAAGCACTTCTACAAAGAAAGTCTATATCACTGGTTCTTCTTAGCTTATAATGATAGCAGGTAAGGAAAGACATGATAGAAATCCATAAAAGTATGCATCAAATGGAATATATGGCTGGAGAGAAACTATTCTCCCCTTTCACGCAAACTTAGAAGTCAGAATCAAAACTCACTGACATTCAACACAGGAAGATTCAGAAACAATAAAAGGAAGTATTTCTTTATTAAATGTATGTTTCAATTATGGGATTCACAGTCATGAGTTATGATAGCAATTCAACAAGTGCATGGTGGCATAGAATTTTCTGGATGACAGGTAGCATAACTTAAAAGCAAACTGAGAAAAAGTCTATTTTGCTCTGTTTTCAACTAAGCAGGATTCAGAAACAATGACTACACTAGTATTAATATTTAAGGCTTTATTCTAAAGCAAAACAAGGCAATAATATCCTAAGATAACATGAAACATTGTACTAAGGTGGCAAACAAATTAAATAATGTGTTTTCCTGAATGACAGAAGTGACATAAAATCTTTTTTGTGTGTTCCTGTTTTCTTCAAAATACTTTTTATTATGCATACCAATATCATCAAAAAACACAGCATATTTCTAGACTTCATTTTTTGACAGTTTACATAGGATCTGAATCATTATTACTCACACCTCTTTTCAATAGTTTCATTTCACTGGAGTTTGCCAAGGATCATCTTATCTTATGCTTGGAATATTTTATCTAGTTCTGCCAAACATTAGACCCTACAGGTTAAGTGTATTTGTCTACACTCCTTTATATATTTATTTAGTGTACAACCCAAGTATAGCCCTTTCATGACTAGGTTAATTATTTAAATCTGTGTTGTACACTGAACCATTACATAGAAATAGACAGTTCTAAGAAACACATCCACAATGCAAATCTCTAGGCATGTTTTTGTCAGTCTTTTGGTAAAATCATCAGTATTGCAAGGAAACAGCAATGGATGAGTACTATTGGCTTCCAGTCTTAATATACTGTATACACCCCAAATTTGGTCTGTCACTGTGGCCCACTATTGAACTGAACAGTTGTGTGTTTTTAAATGATTTGGCATTTCTTTGCCATGGTATCTAAAAATTATTTGACAAGGTTTTTTAAATGGTTCATGAATTGCTAAATCCTCACCACAGCATTTTTATTATATGAGTCTGATGTCATATGCACACCCACTGGTAGCATATCCTAAGGATGTGTAGAAATCTGAAGACCTGTTTAATTTGATGATGCTTCAACCAAATAACTCAAAGTTATTTCAAGTTAAAGCAAATCTGCAGACTGAAACTTGGGGGCTGCTTCAAAATAGGAGTTGAGATTTGGAGGCTTTAAGATATTCTTGAGCTTTTTAAAGATTTTGCAGCCTTTCAAATAATGTTACAGATGTGATCCCTTTTCAGCTACTTTTAGGATTGTCATAAATGATTATCATTGTTGTAACTTTGGGAACAAGTAATAGCATTGTCTCTGTCGTTGAGATGACAACCTATTTAGTAGCCCCATTAACACTTTGCTTTTCATAGACGGCAAGTACTTTCTTCATTCATTTTCTCAGCTTTCAGCTTTTTTAATGTTGCTAGTCACACACTTTAATGATGGTTTCTATCCTTTGTTGATAGACAGTTATACATTTGAGTTGATTCTGCAAACAGAACTGGGAGCTCATCTCAGTTCTCAGCCTGAATATGAGCTCAGTTCTGATCATGTTTTTAAATTCTGCATGATTGGGGCAAATATAAATCTCAAGACACATGAGTAAATGTCTGCTAGACTTATATTTGCAAAAGACAGCCTGAACTTTGCCAGCTTCAAATACAAGGGTGAGAAAGACAAAGTTATAAATGTCACATCTTTTGTGGTTTATTTTATGACATTACACTTCACTGTCACCCTGTCTCTTTTAACTAAGTTAGAGAAATGCCAGCAAAGTACAACGCTGTCACAACCTTTGACAATAAAAGCTATCTAGGAAGGATCATGCTTGCCAAAAAGTAACACAAATTCTGTTAGCATCCCAAAAATCCCAATGATCCAAAAGTAGCAAAGCTACCCAATCCCATAAGATCAAGTATGTAGTCATTCTTCAGCGTCATTCCAAGCCTGGAAGGCCAGAAAAGCAAGTGGAAAAGAAAGACTTTATTAAAAATAAATATTTGTATTATAAAATCAAAAGTGCTCTACAAAATAGACATTTTGGACCCTATTGTATTATGTGTCCAAATCATTGCTATCTATATGCTAGAATAAATGTTGGTTTGCTTTTGAGACTTGGAAGTTTGAGTAAGTAGTTTATGTACTCTGAATCTTATACTGTATCTTCAGTTTGAATTTTTGATACTGATATTTATGTCACAACTAAATTTAGATTTGGAGGAGAGAGAAAGACAGATGCAAGAGAAACCAACACATCTGAAACATTCAGAAATCATAAAAACTGAGAACACTTTACTATTAGCAGTTTTTGATAACTTTACAGCAAATCTACCTATTTGGCTTAAAACTCTGTTTTTGCACCATGCAATTCTTTTCTACTACTATAAGTCCCCTATAACTTTCATTGAGATAGGTGCTTGTCCATTTATTTGCAGACAAGCTATTGAAAAGTGCTGGAAATGAACTACAGAAAATGTAGCTGTAGAAAAAAAAAAGCTCTCGGTTAGTAGCTGTCTTTCCTTGGTTACATTTTAGCTGTGGCAAGAGACTGAACATAAGAAGCTGCCTTGGCTGATTTTACATCACTGGTCTATCCAGTTTAATGGTCCAATTAATGATAGTTGGTAGATTCAGGCAGAAGCTTTTTCACTTCTACCTAGCAACTCTTTAAAGCTTGCTAGGAGGAACTATTTTAAAAACACTTTTAAAATAAAGTAGAACAAAGAGGGGAATCATCCATACCTTAATTCCAAAATATATTAACTGGAACAGAATCCTGGTGATTTTAAACAATTTATTATCTCAAACAATCCTATTCTTAACCACTGAGCTACACTGATTCCATTAATTCTTCAGTATCAGCAGCCTATCTTGAATTAACTCAAACCAAAACACTGAAGAAGCTTCTTGGATGAGAAGTAAAATGACTTTAAGGAAAAACAAAGGAAGTCCAGTTGCCTCTTGAAAAAGCACCTGTAAGTCAAACCAAAGCATATCAATATTTCCTGCAAGAATTTTGCTGTTGTTTAAATATTTACATATGATTTATTTTTGACCAATCAACATAGTTGGCTAATCTAGTGTATGTTTGCTCATACTTGTATTGTAGCTCTTTGTATGCACACATAAATATACATATTGTGGGAGGAAATATCCATCTGGTTCAGTTCCAAGCTGGAAGAAAGACACACTGGAAACCTGGAAGCTGATTGGAAAGATGATTCATTGATGAAGCAGAACCACATGGGTTTGTGGTTCTGGACAGCTGACCAAAATGGAGTGAGATTGGGGGGATTTTTATACCTTCTTTTGGGTTTTTCATTTGAGTTTCCTGTTCCTTTGCAATAACATGTATTCTATCGTCAGATTCCTATGGAGTCATGTAGCGGTTATGTAGGGGTCATAGCTGGCTCTATAGGAAATGCAGATCCTAGGTATTTGTCTGAGCTCCCAGGTTTGGTTGAAGTTAGGGCTGCTCTGAAGGTGATGCAATGAAGGGGGTTGTGTCCTGAAAGGGTGTTGGGCAATCCCTATTGTGGCTTAATGGCTTTCATCCTTTTTGGGATCTTGGGTGAGGGACTAATCCTACCACTCTGCCTTTGTTCAGACTTTGCTACAGGGAGTTTCAAAATATCCTGTCTTGAGTGGATTACCAAATCTGCATTTCTAAAAGATGTCTCTCAGTATCTACTGGGGGCTATTATGAAAGACTGAGTGTTTCCTGCTTTAAAAAAAACATGTTTCTCCATTTCTCATTTAGGGAAATATATTCTGCCCTTTTTAATATATCTCAAAATATTTTACTCTTCTAGGAAGGTGGGTGCTGACTTTCTACAATACCTCCATGGGAAAAACAAAAATAAGCAAACACATAACAGGAGAAATAAGTCTATGGGAATAAAAAATATATAGATGTGGATAACTTGGCTATTATTTCATTAACATTTTCATTCGTCACAAAAAGGTAGCATTTTCATTTTCACATAGAATCTTGTATGTTCCAGATACTACAAAAATTAACCTCAGGACTTTATTTTTCCAATAGGTTCCATGCCAATTATAAGTTAGGTAAGACCTAAATGGAAGAGGGACTCTCTCTCTTTCTCTCTCTCCCTTTGTGTATATGTGTGTGTGTGTGTGTGTGTGCATGTGGGTATACTTCTAATTAACTGTAAATTAAGAGAATATAGTTGTGCATTTTAAAAGTAGTGTGAGAAATACTTTGATTCCCAAATGTTTTAAAAATCATGAAAGCAACAATAAAATCTTTAACAGAAAATAAAATGATAATGACAGTAACAAATAGCAGCTATAACTAATAGATTAACTTTCCCCTAAAAAAGAAATCCACAAAAATAGCTCTACACATTTAACAAGCTTTTATAACCTCATTTGCAGAATTAAAGGCATGGGAAAGAGAAAATTGGCTTGGGGTGAATAGCACAGTTGGAATAAAAATTACAATTGAATATAATCAAGCTCCATTCTACTTGCACTGTTGAACATTTTCAGCACAGATAAAACTGGTAGATGTTTTAACTCTGAGCAATTAGTTTTGTCCGAAATATGTGTGCAATTGAGTCACATCTTTTTTTGGATCAATAGTCAAGCCTCATTTTGCAAATGCTGAACTTTACTCATCATTCATCATGTCTTGCCCATTACATCAGTCAAATTTCTATTGTGAAAGCCTAGAAGAACAATGACACATATCCCAGAAATTTTCTGTTTAGAATTTCTTTCTTTGGATACCATGACACTTTAGTATCTGAGCAATAATTTTTACATACAACAGGTTGCGGGTTTAATTTTTTTTTCCAGTTAGAATTTTATATTGTACTGGGCCATAATTCAGTAAAAAAAATATATTATTTTTTTATGATGAAGTTTCTAAATGTAATTACTGACATAGGACTGGGAATAAAGAAATCAGCTCAAAACTCTGCATATTGAAATGTAGTAATGTAGTCCTAGCAAGGAGACAGGAGACTAAGCAACGTTTGAAAGCAATAATTCAGAAAAAAAGAATTTAATTGGAAACCCTAACCCTGATACTAGGAAAATTAGAAAAAAAGATTGAAAGAATTTTATTGTGTACAATAAACTAGACTACTGTTGTTAATAGTTTTATAAAGAACAAACATCTAGTATAACTTGGTGGAAAAAAGAATGAACTAGCTGGAATTAATTAACAGACACAATATAAAGCAGCCATTTATGTTCTTCCTATCTTGTCCAGTCATACCCTTAAATTTTCTTTAATCACACTGGTCTATAAATTATATTCTTATAACAGATTTGCAAAATGTGTAAGAAAATATATTTCTTACTTTTGTTGCTTGCTTTGTTTGCAGGTGAGTTCTATAGGACCTATTCCACCATTGCTTGTTTTATATCAAACTTTATATATTAATATGGAGCGCCCCCTCCCTGCACTACAGATATGCTAAAT
The DNA here is from genome assembly GCA_032468175.1 of Toxicocalamus goodenoughensis. Lineage (NCBI taxonomy): Eukaryota > Metazoa > Chordata > Lepidosauria > Squamata > Elapidae > Toxicocalamus > Toxicocalamus goodenoughensis. The sequence goes on along the minus strand of JANHFN010001374.1, from coordinate 19,682 downwards.
GAAATTAGACTGGTCCCCATTTGCAACTCCTAATTAAATAATGCCATTCAAATAGAAGATATATTACCAAAGAGAACTATCAAATGTTTCAGGCTGGTAGATGTAGCTATACCTTTTTCAACCTATTATACTGGATTCTACCCAAGAAGTCTACTCTTATTAAAAATAAAAGCAGAATTGTTGACTGCTGCTATTAATAAAAACAAGATTTAAAAAACCCTCAGAAAATTCTTTAAAAAAAAATAACAGTCCCAGTAAAACACAGCATATTACTCTCAAGAAAATGAAGAGAATGCATATAATAAGAGCTGTGGGGCCACCGTGGTTAGAATGCAGTACTTCGGCTACGTATGCTGATTGCCAGATGCCTGAAATTTGACAGTTGAAATTTCACCAGGCTCAAGGTTGATTCAGCCTTCCATCCTTCTGAGGTCAGGAAAATGAAGACCCAGATTGTTAGGAGCAATATGCTGATTCTGTAAACCTGCTTAGTGAGTGCTGTAAAGCACTGTAAAGCGGTATATAAGTCTAAATGCTATTGCTAATATTCAGAAAATTTGAAACATTTGTGCTATTTCAAATTATGTGAACAGACTAGTAAAAGGGACAATGGTTTCTACCATTATATATCACTTTCCTTATCTTTGTCCATTCGTAATACTGAGTATCTATGAATTGATATGCATTTATTCTGGGGAGATACACTAAGGGAAACTCAGCCAATCTCATTGTACACATATACATTGACAATAAAGGTTGAATTGAAATTGTTGTAATTTTAACCATTTAGTGAGGTCTGACTCTTGGCAACTTAATAGGCAAGTGCTCTTCATGTTACCTCTCAAGTACAGTTTTTTTCAATTGTCAGATGTTCAACTTTGTATCAGATTTGATGTTATCAAGCCAGCATATCCTTTGCTTGCCTTTCTTCTATGTCCACTAACCATTCCTAGCATCATTGCCTTCTCCAATGAATTTACATGTATGATATGGCCAAAGCAAATCAGAAGTAGTTTTATGATTTTAGCTTCTAGTGATGTCTCTGGTTTTATACGATTTAAAGTTGTCTGTTAGTTACTCTAAATATTTAAATCTATGAATATAAATGAATAAATAAATAAAAATAAATAAGTAAAAATTTTTTAAAAATGGGGAATGTATGCATAACTGCAAATCATTCCAAGTTCAAAAAAAAATCACTTAGTCATCCTCACTTATACATGGACACATTGGCACGCACACAACAGAGCCATGCTGACATTTTATAATCAGCAATAATCAGATTATTTCCATTTTATTGCATTCCTTATTCTTCCAGACTAGAACATGATAAAAATGGATGTGAATGAGCAAGTTAAAAAATATGACCTGCCCTTCGAAAAATTATCTTGTTTAAGGACAGAGCCAGCACTGATTATACCACATTTTTATCATGATATAGAGAAGGGGGAATGATGTAAGTTCCTCCCCATCTCCTATTCAGTTAGATAATAGCAAAATGTCTTTTTTAACTATGTGAATAATGTTAGGGATAATTTAGCATTTATGGACAGTTTGTACAGAGCTGACACAAAAACTGACGCACAGAGAAATACATACATTACATCCATATAGCATACAGAGGTTGGATAACTACTATATTTCAATCCATCCCAGTTGATAATATGGAGAATTAGGAAATCTAATTCATTCAGCATCAGTTTTTCTTTTTTTTTAAATATAAATTTTATTTGGGTTTTCACAAAAACATAATACAAATAAAACATCTTTTTTTTTAGAATAGCATGATCCTGGGTTATCACTTCTTTATACAGACACAAACTCAATTTCATATTGATCTTTGTGTTCTATTCCATATCTTATTACTATTTTAACATTTTCTCCATAATTTTTCTTGGTTTTCTCAACTTTACTTTTAATTATCTCATATCTAAATTCAATTATATATCTTTTTCTAAATTTCAATGTCTTTCCAATCATTATATTTATACTTTTGTCTGTCCTGTTTCAATTTCATATTATCTTTTCTCATTAAA